>QANW01006939.1:258734-285375 GCA_003254865.1 Dryas drummondii
CTCACTTACAATCATAGTCTCACTTACATATTGTTACTATTTGTTAGTAACAATTATAACTTTACTTAAATATTATCATAATCTCACTTATATATTAGACCCATAAATAAACCTGTGTAACCAAACAGATCACCAGGGTCCTCAGATCCATAACCAACTAAGAAGCTTCCCATCATGACAGTAGAAGCTCCAAGGACCAAAGCCTTGACGATGTGCCCTGAATTAGAAATTCCACCATCAGCAATGACATGCCTACCACTTTGTGAAACAATAGATGCAACCTTGTAAACAACAGTCGCCTGAAACATATTACCAAAACAAAAGAAATCAATCCATCACTTGTGTATTGACATCCAACAATCAGATCCAATTCCAGAAACCCATCATCTGGTTTATGGTAAGTATAGATTAGAATAAAATATTGAATGAAATGAAGAAAGGGAAACTGCAATAAATAATAGAAAAAGTACAACAAAAAGCCACTGTACAGTATACATACAAATAAATATTGAACAAACCTTCTTTTGTGGCATATAAGTCTGAAAGTCAATATTCTTAAATGTTGCAGAATTAAGTGTAGAGTTGGATGAATGGTCATCGACTTCTGTATTGACATCAAACAAACGGATCCAATTCCAGAAACTCATCACAAAAATCACAAAATTATTAACTCAAAAATCAAAAATGGACCCAGATCTCATTCCAACCCTCAACCCATCAACACCAGCCTCGCCAATTGGACTCAAAACTTCAACTCGACAGTGGCAGTGAAGCCACTGAACCTGGCTGCTCCAAGATTGGCATCGCAATGCCATCCGAGCCCACGTGGGATGACACATATCGAGGAGGAGGGGTGGCTGGGCGTGAGTGAGGAGAGAGAAATGAGAGAGAGAGAAGGAGAGCAACAGAGAGATAGACGGAGAAGAGATGAAAAATTAAAAGTGGGCCGGAAGAAAATAAGGTGGACCAGCTGAAAAATTCAATTAAATAGGTGGATCTTAGAGGGAATAGGAGTCCAAAATTGGACTTTATAATCATTTACTTTATTATTTATACTCTATAATTTAATTATACACTAAAATCTAAACTCTAATACTTTATATATTCATTATACCCTAATACTCTTTATACTCTATAATCTATACATTAAACCCTATATACTTTATATTTTTTAGAATATTAGGTTTTAAGCCCTTTAGGATACTTTTAATTATTTTTTTATATAAAAATGTATTAAAGTTTAGGATTTAAAATAACTAAAAGAAATCTCAAATTTTTTTTCTTTTTTCCAATTGCCCAAAGGCCCCAAACCCTCCCTCATTTTTTTTTCTTCCTTTACTTTTTTTCCCCGTGTCTCTCTCTTCAGTCTTTTTTTTATTTTGTATCTTTCCTTCCTTTTTTCCCGTGTCTTTTACTTAGCCAAGCTTTGTCTTCACTAAGTGTAATAACCCAAATTTTGGCTTATGGTAATTTTGTTACTTAAATTTTTCAAATTTGTTTTAAGGTTTGTTTAAAGGAATTAGAAATTTCTTTAAATTTATTTTAACTAACTTAGATATTTGGTTGTGGTTCTAGAGCTTAGTTGTGTGGAAATGAATTTTAGAAAATGAAAATTCAAGAATTTGACTATTATTATTTTTTTCATAATTAAATTATAAGAGTAGGATTTTTCATAATTTTTTTTAAAGCAATTTCACTATTTTAAGGTTATAGGAAATTAGTACTCATCAATACGAGTTCGTAGAATTTTTCGGTGAATTATTTGGAGTCTCGAGCTATTTTTGGTGAATTTCTGAAGTTGGAAAAAATAGAAAATATGAAAATTTCGATAAACTTCGGTAAATTTCGATAAATTCTGGTAAATTTCGGTAAATTTCGGTAAATTTCGATAAATTTCGGCGAAATTTTCCCGATAAATTATCAAACATGTGTTTCGATTTCGACACCCCAAAAAAACGAAATTTTCGGCGAAATTTCGCCGAAAATTTCGAAATTTAATTCCTTGGTATTAGTACATATCCTATTAATTTAGTATGTATATATATCGATAAATATGAGTGTATATATATATATATGCATTACTTACCTAAAGATGAGATTTTTATTTTCCTAAAAATAATAACATTTACTTTATTAGAGAATGACTTTATATCTTAACTCACACTTTTGATAATATTAATATGATAACATTATACAATTATATTTTTTTATAGTTGTTTAAGATATTAGTAGTTTAATATTATTGTACCACTAACATAATAGTATTATATAAACATATACAACTAAATTTCGGTAATTGTTTCAATTTTTTCGGTATATATTTTGGTTTTTTCGGTAATAATCGATTCGGTTTCTTTTGATAATCGGTCTGTTTATCAACTTTTTTCGGTTTTTATCAAAACCAAACCAACTTTTTTCGGATATTTTCGGTTTCCGATTTCCGATTTTCGAATTGTGAAAATCGGTATACCAAACCAAAAAAATTCGGTCGGTAGTCGGTCGGTTCGGTAAAAACCAAACCAAATGGCAGCCCTACTAAATACCCTATACTCTAAACTCTAAACCCTAATTGAAACCCCAAACCCTAATTAGATTAGTCAATTACAAATTACCAATTTAAACCCTAATGACCTAATTGAAACACTAATTATATATTTGATAGTACCCATGTAGTATATAGTTTATAATATTATAGTATATCCTAATTTATAATTTTTGTATGTATATGTTTATAAGTTTATTATAAGACTATATCATATACCCTAAATACCCTATACTCTAAACCCCAATTTAAACACCAAAATTAAATGAAACCCCAATTGAAAGTTGAAACCCCAAAATCAAATGAAACCCCAATTGAAAATTTAAAACCCTAAAAAAGTCAAACCCTAATTACTAATTAGATTAGTCAATTACCAATTTACCCATTTGGCCATTTAGGCAATTACCCTACCCAATTACGGATTACCCCAACCCTAAAGCCCCAATTGATTTCTCACAATCTCACTCTCATCTCAGTCTATGTCTCTCTGACTCTCTCACGCAGCCAAGTCTGGAGTCTGGACTCTCGTCACTCTCTGCTATGTCTCTCACTCTCAGCTCTCACACTCATCTCAGGTAACCATCTCTCTCACTCTCATCTTTCATCTCGCATCTCATCTAGTCATCTCTGTCTCTCATCTCTCACTCTCACTCGCGAATCGCAGTCAGCTGACTCAACCACTCAAGTCTCTGAATCTCTGATCTCGTTGGCGTCGTCGCAGCGAATCAAAAGCTGTTCCGGTACATCTCGTCGGCGTCGTCTCAGGTAACCATCTTTCTCACTCTCATCTGTCATCTCGCGTCTCTCATCTGTCAGTCTATCATCTCTGTCTCTCATCTCTCACTCTCTCATCTTATCATCTCTTTGCACTTTGGGGTTTGATTTCGGGTTAGGGTTTATATTAAGGTTATTCTGTTTTTTGTGCAATTTTGTGGTTCTTCCTTGCAATTTCGATTTTAAATTAGGGTTTATAGTTAATGTGGGGTTTGATTTCGGGTTAGGGTTTACATTAGGGTTATTCTGTAATTTTTGTGCAAATTTGTGGTTCTTCCTTGCAATTTCGATTTTAAATTAGGGTTTATGTTAATTTGGGGTTTGATTTCGGGTTAGGGTTTACATTAGGGTTATTCTGTAATTTATGTGCAATTTTGTGGTTCTTCCTTGCAATTTCAATTTTAAATTAGGGTTTATAGTTAATTTGGGGTTTGAAACTTTGAACTACATATGCAGGTTCTCGATTTTGTACTACATTTTGGAGATTCAATTGCTGAGCAGTGAGCAGCCTGAGCTACATTTTGGGTACTTGGGCAATGGGCAGTTTTGTGAGGTACATTACTACATTTAGTTTATTTTGGCAAATTAGCATAATGGTTGTGAACTTGTGAATGAAGGCTGCTAAAAATTAGGGTTTCTGTTTAAGACTTAGGAGTTTTTGATTTGTATTTGGACTTAACAGGTTTTGATTTGTGACTTTGTTATAAAAACAAGTTTTGAATTGTGATTCACTAATTTGTACTTAAAAAAGTGGGTTTTGTTATTTTTTTGCCCAAATTTTTAATTAGGCTCAGACTAAAAGGCCCATCCAGAAACAGTGCACTGGACCAGACCGGAACTGGTACAGTTTGGTTTGGTACAGTTCTGCTGCAACAATTCCGGTGCTCGGCACCGCACCGGACCGTTTTATGCTCTATAGTGCAGTGCCGGTGTGGGGGGAGAACTGGGCCGGACCGCACCGTGCCCACCCCTACCACTAACTATAAAAAGTGTCAAGTTGGCCCACGAACTATTCAAGTTGTACCAAAGCAGTACAAATGTTAACTTCCATCGAAAAATTTAGGTCATGTACACATCAAGTGACCATATTTTCAAGGGCATTTCAGTCCGTTCATCATATTTTCATTTGACCAATTACGTTCATTTTCCGATGAAAGTTAACGTTTGTACTGTTTTGGTACAACTTGGAAAATTCGTGGATCAAATTGACACTTTTTATAGTTAATGAACCAAATTGAGAATTAGTGTAAAGTTCGTGAACTATTTTTGTACTTAACCCTTAATTTTTTGTCTAAGCAGCTATTGCCTAATGTGATTCGTTATGAGAATTAGACAGCTGTGCTCAGCGATCACTTTGAAGTTCCTGTTTAAATCAGAAATCCCTACAAAAGAAGGGCCATGACTTAGAGCCTCTTGCTGGCGGGGCTATTGTCCAACTTATAGTTCAACAAATAGAGCCTCTGAAGAAAAATGGAGGTACTCGAGAGCTTGTGGCAGTGAGTGACCCGAGAAAATGTGGGATTCCGGCTGGTTTCTGAAATTGTGTATTGGTGTTAAGGAATTGAAGCTAGTCATTGCTCTTCTTCCCATGCTAGTTTATTTTCCCCCTTCTCCATTATGGCTCATTCCCTAACATCTTAAGCTTTTGGATCCAGTGGTAATCTAACATCAGAGCTTACTGGTTGAGAAAATGTCAACACATAATCAACATCTTTAAATTCCTCAAATTAATGGATCAATAATGTTATTATCCAAGACCTTTGAAAATAAAGAAAGAAATTAATCACTTATGTTGTTGCTGAATCTACTGAGACATTTTTTGAGTTAAGTGGAACTAGAACCTCTCATTATGCTCAAATGCTGCATGTAGTTATGCATAAGCCTTGGACTTCTAATGAGCGGGACTTTAAACAAGGGAAGCACGAATTACGCACTATTCGTGCTTCCCATTAACCTCCCGCTCATGCTCAAGTGCAGAAGTACACGCTTCTCCTTGTTAAGGATTGATTGGATAAAATTTAAAGAATTTGAATATGGACAACCCTTTATCACCTCTTTTTTTAAATCTTTTTTTAATGACACTAAGCATTTAAATGCTTTATGAAATATGAATTGCTTGGCCATTCTAGGTTGCTTTTAGTTCTGGAACGTTTGTTACTCTGAAAGATTAGAATGAAGTGTTGGATGAGTCATAGCCTTGTTGGCTTATGCCCAATAAGATAAGATGTGTTCCACACTTCCACCTTAAACAATAATGCTAATGGTTCATGATAAGGCAGCGCTTCCTGGTTGGTGGATGACTGTCTGACTTTCTAATCACTTCTACTTCAATTTGTGCATGCGGGATGTTCTTATGTTAGGAGAGATTTATTTAATTAATCAACAATTATCTTTTACGATATTTGAATTCAGAATCTTCTCTCAAAAATAAAAAAAAATTGGTGTCACTAAACCAAATAATGGTTAACAAAATAAATTCTAATTTTTATATTTACTTATGATCAACATACATCTTTCTAAACTTGAGTGTATAAGATTTTGACCATAAAGTTTATAGTGCACATAGAAATCAGAAGAAAATATTATGTAACAATCGCACTCTCAAACAACCGTCACTCTCATGAGACCCACGGAATCTTTGTGTGCGCAGCTCCACAGAGTCCAACACCAACACGGCTGACATTGCTTCTTGTAATCTTGTTCCTCAAAACCCATGATAATCTTCAAAATATGGAAACTCCACGTCAGCACACTTGGCAAAATACACAAAATAAGTGTCCCACACTCCCACACCCACTTCCTCACTGAAACCCATTTTCATTTTCCTGTCTTTTGATCTCTCTGAGTCTGAGAAGGACCCATAGCCATGGCGTTGCAGAGGCACCTCTTGAAAAAAGCTTTAGGAGAAGCTAAGCCCAAGATTGCTCATTGGCTATCTCTCTGCGCTTCTGTCTCTACGGTTCCTTCCTCTGCTGCTGGTGCTGAGGAAGCTCCACCTTTGCTGCCACCGTTTGATTACCAGCCACAGCCTTACAATGGACCACGCGCCCATGAAGTCTTCCAGAAGCGAAAGCAGTTTCTGGGTCCTTCTCTTTTCCATTATTATCAGAACCCTGTATGTTTATTTATCTCTACAGTTTCTTTAACCATTTGGATTAATTTGGGATCACTGTTTCAATCTCTTGGGCCGTTTGGCTGCTGAGAAACCAGAGGAAAGTTACACAGAGTTACGTTCATGGGAAATTAAATATGAACTGTGTCTAATGTAAAAAAAAGTGTCAATCTTTTCTTATTATTTAATTAAGACTTGGGACTTTTCAATTGGACCTTGAATTCCAGGACCCATTTGCATTTTGTTACACTTATGTCCATTAAATTCAATCAAGCAAACACCACATTCCACCCTATAGATGATATGATAGCGTTCATTCAAACCTTTTGTGTGGTTAATCAAAGTTCTTTCATTTTATTATTCAGGAAAATTGTTTCAATTCTGTATTATTGGTACAAATCTTGTGCCTTGCAATTATCCAAGTTTTCTGAATGTAGAATAGCCCCGGTTCGAATATCCTGGGTTGTTATGCTGTTTTTAGAATTGGAAAATTCTGATGTCAAGGCCTAAGGTTGTTCCTATATGCTTTATTGCCTTTTTTCAATAGTACCACTGGTTCATTTGTTCATGAAGGGAAATTAGTTTGCTTGCCCCTACAGTCCACTGTTATATTAGAAAAGATATTTGGAAACTCATTTATGCTTTTAAATTTTCATTGTGGGCACAGCTCAACATTGTTGAAGGGAAGATGCAATATTTGTTTGATGAGAATGGCAGGCGCTACCTCGATGCTTTTGCTGGGATAGTAACTGTTTCTTGTGGACATTGCCATCCAGATGTTTTAAATGCTATAGTGGAGCAGAGCAAGCTTCTGCAGCATGCCACAACCATATACTTGCACCATGCAATAGCTGATTTTGCTGAGGCATTAGCTTCAAAAATGCCTGGAAACCTAAAGGTTAATTTTCTTCAATCTTGATCTCCAGATGATTTATGACATTAAATTTGTTTCTTCTTCATGGTAGACAGTGAAATGTTCGTATAATCTCTTGGTGGTTTAGGTATAATATTTGAGCTGTTTCTTTGAAATGTTTAGTGATATTACTGATGTAGAGCAGTTCTTTAGTTAAATAACAATGGTTTTAAATTGGAGACACTTTTTCACCTTTTTGTATCCTATTTAAGACTTCCCCACATCAATAGTTTGACAATTTATATAGTGACAAGGATTGTTTTAATCTGTTTTTTGCTTTTTTTATTTATATTTCCCAATGTAAATGGAAGCATGTGCTTCATTATAAGCATCTGAGTCAGACTTCATTTAAAACATTATTCTTCAAAAATACAATTTTAAAATGCAGGTTGTGTACTTTGTGAATTCTGGGACAGAAGCAAATGAATTAGCAATGCTGATGGCTCGTCTGTACAGTGGTAACCTTGATATGATTTCCTTGAGAAATGCATATCATGGAGGAAGTTCTAATACAATTGGTTTGACTGCTCTGAACACATGGAAGTATCCGATTCCACAGGTTTGTATAAGCAGTAGTCAGTATACCTCCAAAATTTGCATCTTCAGTTATGTTATTTTGAGAATACATTCAAATTTGATGTTATTAGTTCCATTGAGAACCTGGTGAGAAGCTGAGCTTTTTTTTTTCTTTTTTTGAGGTGGGGAGGGGGGGAGGTTGTGGCCCATTAGTCGATTTATCAAATTTTAATTGGATTTTTATTACAAAAACATGTAAACCATTAGTATGCCAACAAATGTTACCTGCAAGATGCTTGTATGTTGTTCAATCTGGTCTCTTGATGTACACCCAGGGTTATGGAATAATTTTGAACAACATTCTCAAAAGAAAAGTTCTACAAAATATTTAATAGGATACATCTAATTGAATAATAAACTATAATTTTTTCCTTTTCTCATTTTCATTCAACAAAATAGTTATAAGTATTCATGGAAGTAGGAAGTTCACTTTCAATAATGTCCTTCCATAAAAAATTGCTATTGCATAATAACGTTTATAACTAATTTCTAAGATAGGAAAGCATGCATATAAAATGCACATTCTTGAATTTGTACACTTGCTAACTCTTCATTCCTTGGTTTTACCATTATAAAACTTTAATCTGTTGTACACAAAAACTTAGCGGGTCATGCCGATTTTTCTCGCATTATCTGCCTAAGAGTTGCTCCAACATTGCAGGGTGATATTCATCATGTTGTAAATCCAGATCCATACCGTGGAATCTTTGGCTCGGATGCCAAAAGTTATGCTAAAGATGTACAAGATCATATTGATTATGGAAGTTCAGGAAGAGTTGCTGGATTTATATCTGAAACAATTCAGGTTGGCACCAAATGTTGTCTCTATTATAATGAGGCCTAAAATTTTCAGAATGATCACTGTGATAGGGCAGCCAATAATTAATCAATTAACTACTGTTCACTTTACCTAACTGTAGGGAGTTGGAGGAGCAGTTGAATTGGCACCCGGATATTTAAAACTGGTTTATGACATTGTTCGCAAGGCTGGTGGTGTCTGCATTGCTGATGAAGTACAAACTGGGTTTGGCCGTACAGGAAGCCATTATTGGGGCTTTGAAACGCAGGGTGTCATTCCTGATATAGTTACCATGGCAAAGGTCTTAAAAATATCCATTGAAGATTTGTATTTTACTGTTGAAAGGTTTGACTATGTGTTTTGATTTTACATCAGTAGTTTATGATCAAGGTGCATATTTTCATTGTAAGCTTTTTTTCTATAAATGACTTTGTTTTAGTGAAGCACAAGAACTTATTTACAGAACTTGTTACCAATGTATTCCCAATTTATAAAATTTCAGGGCATTGGAAACGGGTTGCCATTGGGAGCAGTGGTGACAACGCCAGAAATAGCAAGTGTACTAGCCCAGAAGATTCAATTTAACACTTTTGGTGGAAACCCTGTATGCTCTGCTGGAGGGCTTGCAGTGCTCAGAGTTCTTGATAAGGAGAAACGTCAAGTTCATTGCGATGATGTTGGCTCTCACTTGCTTGGGCGTTTGAGAGATCTTCAGAAAAGTCATGAAAGTAAGTACCCCTTGACGTTGTGTTTTTAGAAAGTTTATTTCTCTATTATAGGGATATATCTCTTTACTTTAAATATTTATTTTAATTCCAGCACTTATTTAGCTATTTCGTGGCCGTTTATTAAATGCGAAATCAGCTGATCCAGGTTTAGGTTTTTGAAAGTAAGCGAACTTTACTAGGGACTATTGAAGACCCCTCTTCAAAGAGGTCTGTAGATGTGATTGGCACAGGTTTTCCAATTAATCTTTAACCACTAGTCAAATGACTTGACCTTTGTGCACTTTTATATGGAACATACACAATTTATTTTTTATTTATTTTCCTTTTGGGGGAGGGGGCAAAGTACAGATTACCAACCTGTGGTAAGCCTAAATTATATGGAACTACTAAGGTTTGTTTCATGATACTTGTACTCCTTGCAGTATGCTCTGTTACTCAAATATGTTATAGATGACAGAAAAGGGGTCTTCCACCAATATTATTTTCTAAAATGATGGAATTACCCCTTTCCATCCTTTTCCCTTGATATAGCTAGCTAACCCTATCCTTCTACAAGCTAGGCAGCTTCTAATGGGGTAAATAGGTGGCTGGTGAGAGGCAAAGGTGGGAGGCATAGAAATTTGATTGCTCCAATTTTCTCCATCTCCAAATTTTCTCAAAGGAAAAATGTCATCATCTCCCTCACATATTGGTGGACATGGGATGAGATTTTGCCACTTTGGGATCCGCTTTGAAAAAGCTTTTAAGGGACAAGATAAACAAATTGATAGTTATATTTTATCGAGAGGTTTCCATTTTTTATTTAGTTTTGGTTTAAGATCTGCATAGAACAAAATGAATGGTGGATTCTGTTGCGAGATTGGATATGGAAAAGGTTCATATGTTTGTGGCATGGTGGTGATTTTGTAGCTGAAGCTTGTTGTCGTCTTGGCTTCTTGGTGCTTTGGCTGGTTGTTGGTTGTGAGAGCAGTGCAGGGTTGCATTTTCCTCCACATCTGGTTATGTCCCTGGTTGCAGTGGCGGAGCCACAATGGGGGCATTGGGGTCACATGACCCCAATAGTCAGGTTGTTTCACTCCTACAATTTTGGGTCTGACCCCATTATCTTTTTAGACAAAAAATTAGACCCTATTTTTTGTAAACATTAGAAGATGAGTTTCTTATTTGAATATAAATAGTGTGTTACTTTAGTTTTTGTGTGTGCTTTTGGCTATTGGCTTGTTGTGTTTGTTTCTTTGGATTAGTTTAATTGGTTTCTTATTTGAATACTTATTTTATGCCTGCTAAATAAATGAAGATGGCACAAAATTGCAAATATCTTTTTATTAAATGTAGTTGGCGCTCACAACAATTATCATCAAGAAGCTAAGATAAGTAGATACAACAGCTGGAAAATTTTCTATTGGATTATAGTGGGAAGGAGAAAATTTTCTATTGTTATCATGCCCCCATTATGATTAATTTCTGGCTACGCCACTGCCTGGTTGAGCTACATTTTTAGTGTTCGCAGTCTTTGTTTTATGCTAGTTTTCTTCACATTATTAAGGGGTCATTGTTGAATGGCGAAAAAAAAAAGGGTTATTGTTGGCGTTGTTTTGGGTCTACTTTCTCAGTTGGTTGTGGCTTTGTTTATTTGGTCTTTTGGTGTTGGCTTTGCTACGTGGGGTGTTTTCCTTGTATCGTTCTTTTCTTCTCTTTCAGTTTTTGCAGATGGAAAAGTTTTTTATAGAGAGAGGTGGGAGGGGACCTACTAGGGCTACAAAATAACTGTAATAGCACGCTATTAATGCCTTTGGTGCATGCTGGAGGGTTTTTTTTTTTTTCCCACCAAGGTGCATGTTGGAACAGAATCAGACAGATCCTTATCTGTTAAGTTGTTGTAAAATAGTCATTTGCAATTTTCTATCAATTTAAACAGATCCAAGTAAGGGAGCATAGTAGCTTACCACAAGGGCTTTGAGTGTCATGAAATAAACCTCAGGACATTTTCATGTAATTTAACCCCATAATATATAGGAGGTAATCAATATTTTGCCATCTTTATTTTTCTTTAAAAAAACATTTTGATATGTTTATGAATAGAGAGCTGCTCATCATGCCCAATCCTTGTTATTAGATAAACAAAGTGAGGATATAGAATAGACTAGATAGACTAGATTCTTACCAAAAAAAAAAAAAAACAGAATAGATTCACCAAGTCTCTTACAATATCTTGGTTTGGTCATTTCTCATAAAGGGAAACTGCGAGAAGGATGTTCTGAGCTGAACTAGAGTTGAGTGGCTGATCATTACATGTGCAGTTGGTTCTAATATCCTTTATTTGTTATAGACCTGCTTATCTGTATCGTTCATTTAACCTTGCTGGAGGTTTATCATGCTTAAACTTGATTTTGTCGCCTCACTCATTACACTGCCTATTAGAATCAGTTGAGCCATAAACGATTGTTTCCAATTTGGCACTTCCCTTTCTGATGTCATACTTTCCTCTCTAAATTGGTCACACATTAATTCTAGTGTTCTTGTATATAATATTTTGTTTCAGTCATTGGAGATGTGAGAGGCCGGGGCTTAATGGTGGGGATAGAGCTTGTGACTGACAGGAATGAGAAGACACCTGCCAAGGCAGAAACTGTAGTCTTGTTTGAGAAACTCAGAGGTATCAAGACACCCTCCCAGCACATAGTATAAATTTTAAAAAGTTCCTAAATTCAAATTGTATTTTTCTCCATTCAATTCCTGTCTAGATACTAATCATAATTTGGTTCCTTATTGAAGAGCTCGGAGTTCTAGTTGGGAAAGGGGGACTACATGGAAATGTTTTTAGGATAAAGCCACCAATGTGTTTTACCAAAGATGATGCAGGTACTTGTTATGTCTTTTACAATCAGTATGAGTGGTTGAGATACATACTTAACCGTGCATGCGTCTAGCTGTGCGCATGCATCTGGGTGTGCACATGTGACTGTAATAGATAAAATAATTGGTGTTCAAATTTTGTGGCTTTTTTGGGTGGAATACATACTTAGGTTCTACTTGTCTGCGTGCAGATTTTCTTGTGGATGCTTTGGACTTTGCCATGTCAAAGTTGTGACTTGTGAGGACTAATATGTGAAGAGCCAAAGCGATTATGTACTTTGTAAAATGTTTATTTCTTTGGTTAATACTTTGAAAAATGCTTTTCTTACAGCCTCCATAAAGCACTTTCAATAATATGAAGTGAAATCCTAGAGGTTTGTGTTCATTTTACTTGAGAATAGCAGCTTTGAGGCGTAGCCCATGACCAACGGCATTGCCAGAACAAACGTAAATGAATCGCACTTAAGACAGGAGATAACATTAAATGTCCTCTAGTTTATATTGTGATTCTCATTTATTACTAACAGAGTAACAGGTAAGTTTTTTGATATGAGCAACTTATTGTACAAACTTGATCTTCTTAGCATTATTGGTTTTAACTTTTAATAATCAACAAATTGGCTTTTACCTTAAGGACGGTGTTGCTGGTGGACTAAGGTGTCTAATGGCTCTTAACTTTTACCTAAAGAAACTGATAGAATCCTAATGGGAGCAACATATTTGCAAGGAAAATAAGAATTAAGTAAGGGCCCTAAAACCCTAAACATATTTGATGGAGCCTTCAATGTAGTACCATGTCAGGGGGTTGGAAATGAAACCAAAATCTTTTACAAAGGGCTCCTTTGGAATGTGGGATAAGACTGTGTATACTATCGACAGGAGGACATAAGAGATCAAGATAGGACTGAATTACAGAGACTAGTATCTCATGTTTGGTGCAACACAGGACTGAACTATGATTACTTTTTTTTTTCTTATTTAAAAAATATTTTAATTTTTTTGCTCTACAAAAAAATTATAAAGACTACCTAATCAAATTTAAATCCACAAATATTTTCATAATTATAATCCAAAACAGTTACCTATATGGCTATATGAACTAGAAAATAAGTTCAGTTATTTAAGCCCATCAAACTAAAAAAAAAAAAAAATTTAACTCAAAATCTAGCGATAGTACGACCTCCAATTTTTGTTGATCAAGTAGAGATCTGCAATCACAAGTTATCGAACATTAACAAGTGAATGCTCTCTTACTATGTGGACACATCACGAGAAAGTTTTTAAGTGTGGATAGAGAAAAAATGTCATCGATCACTACATGGATTATTTTACAATACTGCAAAAAAGTGGATCCTCATATACTTGGTCGTCATAACAGCCCTCCTCTCGCACATGGAACTTGACAAAGTAAGCTTATCGTAAGAAATTTAGCAATGAAACAGTTGTACTTGGCAAAGTAAAGATCACATTCACTGCATCAAACAGTCTTGCAGCCAGAACCTTTATAAAGCAGGGCTCCCCGGCAGTCGGAGCTTCCCTGTCACTTCCGGCATAACACTTCAGTGTATCTGTAACAGGAGCTCTCAGCTCTGATTGCTCATACAACTACTTGTAAGTAGAAAATATGCTTACCCATGTCTGCTGTACTTTGTGAAAAGTTCAAAGACATATAGACATGAAAAAATGCACCCCACTGAAAACAAATGTCCATTATCGGAATTGGGATGAATATCATCAACATGTCTACCAAGCAGAGTAACAATGTTTACATGATACAGTATTTTAACTTTTCCAGAACAAGACTGTTCATTTTAAAAGCACAAAGACAAACTCACTAACAATGTATGCGACCCATTTGAAATACAGAGAAACCCTCAATAATAATTTACATGATACAGTTCCATCTATAGACTCAAAATGTAAATTCTAAATATATCATTTTAAGACAAGGTAATGTACAAAGGACATTGAAAACAAATAATTTACAAACTTACTGCAGACAAAATGGCTATCCCTATTTACAGCTTCTCAATATGGGATGCCACTTGAAAAATGTCAGCAGCTTGGATTATGTCTACATATGTTTAGAACAACATTACCCAAAAGCACCTCTGGTTGTGGAAGCATGATTCGGTGGTGATTATCCTGTTGAGATATTGAGCTTAGCTTTGTATACTCTTCATGTTGATTAGGCAGGCTCACGAGGACGAGTTGCCCAAAGTGAGCTCAAAGCCCGAAGACGTTGGAAGTACTCTCCCAAGGCAAGAAGACCTCGAGCTGCCTGGCGGGTTGTTAGGATGCGTGACATCTGCTGTAAGGTTTCCCCCCGAAGATGATCAGCCTGTTTGGATAAAAAATCATTTCGTCAGAAAACATCACTAGGATGTTAAGGAAACTAAACGGAACTTTGTCTAGGAAAATTATTTAATGTTATACCAAATACTAAAAAAACATAAATATCACTGATTCACATAAGATGACAATCTCAGGCATAGCATTCAGAAGTACTGAAATGCACCCAAAACTTGACGTTCGCCTCTTTTACATAGAGCTAATATGTGATTACTTTGTCGAACCCAATTGTTTATACTAGTCAGCCTCCAATAAACCAGTTCTATCATGAAAAAATTCTTGATCAAAATAGTTCTAAATTGAGATAATGCCACAAAGATCTGAAACAGTAAAGATTAGTGTCTCAAACATAACTTCATTATGATGTTAGGGGATTTTCTTTTATCTTTTTTCCCTGCAAACAGCCTTCATCGAGCTGATTCTGTCTTGTCCTGGTGGGTGCAGTAAATTATCAAAATGCTGAGTAACTTTAACCCCATTTTTTCATTTCGGTTAAGATCGCAAACTCACAATCTCAGTGGCACTTCCCACAAAATTGTTCCTCCATCCTCAGCTAATCCATTCATAAACATACAAGTCAGTGTGTACTGTCTTGTCTCCCAAATAATAACAAATTCATGCTTTCAACTTCTAGAAAGAGAGAAAGAGCGAGGGGAGGATAAATGAGGGTGCTTTTTGACGTCGGCATTCTATTAAAACTTCATGTGAAAAAAACACCGAAGATTTTAATTATAAAAAAATAAAAAAAAACACCAAGGGAGGCATTGCTAAAGTCTACAAGCTGTACACATCAAAGTAAAACCATAACTATAACCTACAAGCAAGCATTAATGTTTCCAATAAATTGATAAATGCAATTTGAAATGAAACACACTTGAGTCAGAATTTGAATAAAACCATTCAACAGGCCTATGGAAATTTGCAGTACATTACCTGGGTCACAAAGCTCACAAGAGCTTCCAACCTCTCCATGGCATTAGCCATCTGTCGGACATAACTACCTTCACCCAGTTGACCAGCTGCAACAGCCTCAGCCAGATCTTTTTGGAGCTTATCCATACCTTGAGAAAGAGCATCTTCTGCTTGTTGACATGATTGTGCAAGGTTGCAAACATCCGTAAATTGTTGGTCTGCCAGGGGATCAAGTTGAGGCACAAGAACCTGTAATTTATGTATAGGAAACACTACTTTATTTATTTATTTATTTTTGAAAGGAGGAAACAAGACTTTATTAACCAAACAAGAAATTGTACAATATTGAGGACAAGGCGTCCTCTAAAGGAAAAAAAAACAAAAGACCAAAACCATCCTCTACCTACACCAGACAACTACAAAAACACCCAAAACAACAACGGAAGACATTAAGAAACAGCAGAATTCCAATCTGAGAAAATCACAGATTACTTCAGACCAAAACTAAAAAAAGAAAATAACAGAAAATGAACTCTCTCTAAACTCTGATGACAAGGAGGCCCAAAGACGTGACCAAGAACCTGTAATCAACATATATTTATGAACTAGCTTTACCCTATACTCAATTATGGAACTGAGTGTTGAAAGAATATGCAAAATGAAATGCATTTAGTTGTCAAAGGTATCAAGAACTGTAATGGATGGCCTGCCTCCAACCTGCCCCCTCCTTAACAAAAAGAAAAAAGAGAAAAAGGGAAAGGAAAAAGAGTTCACCCCAATAGGAAGATATCCAGCTGTCATAATTTCATTAGCAACATAAATACCCAAGCAAACCCCAAAAGGATTAATCACATAGGATGAGCATCATACAGCAGTAATTCATAGCAGAAAAGCATTATATTAGCAAATGATATGAACACTGCAAAGGGTTAGTACAACAATAATGCAAGCATTTTATACTTGGGATATTGTTCTGAATTCAAGGCCTTGTATAGGTCAAGTAGACCTATAAAAGCCCTAAAAGGATTAATCATGTTGGCCAAGCATCATACAATAGAACAATAATTCTTGCCAATAGCATTATATTAGTAATTGATATGATGACTGCATCATAGGCTTTGCACAACATCAATACAAGCATGTAATACTTGGGTTTGTTAAATCTGTGCTCACATGCATGCCTGAAGCTGTGTATGTATGTATCCCATGCATGCAATGATATACATAATAATGTGAAAAGCTTTAACTTATTTTATACAAGTATAAATAAATGCTGCACTAATTGTGCATCAGACTTAATTTTACAGATAATTATTATAAAGTCCACTTTTGGACTCTTAATGATAATTAAACCCACCAATTTTACCCATATCCTAAAAAAGTCCACTTAATTAGTTTTAAACCCATCTTTTAAAAAAAACTGTTATTCACTCTCTCTCTCTCTTCTCTTCGGAACCTTGAAGGAGGCCAGCGACCTCCAGATCAGAGTTTGTTGACCTCTGATCTGAAAGTGTTGGGCACAATCTGGAGGTGTTGGATGCGATCTGGAAGTACTGGGCAATTGTTCCTGCCGAGTAGTAACTATCTAGGACGATAGTTACTATCAAACAGTAGCAATTATTGTTAATGTTAAAATTAAAAAAAATTATTCCAAAAGCTTGATTTTTTGTGTTATGTGTTGGTTTTATGCTTTTTTTGACATGTTTATGGAAGAAAAGACAGAAGATTTATATAAGTTGTCTTGTTTTGGGTATTGTTGCACAATGAGAATTGCTACTGTCCAATAATGACTATAATTTCTAAAATGGACTTTAAAAAAAAAAAAAAACCTTAATTTTAAGATTCATCCTAAAATAGATTAATGCATCAATTCTTATTCCCTAACACCCTGCAATTGCTTCTTTCTGTCTTTCTTTTTTTAATGGGTATCCCTAATATCATACAAGTTCTACTGCACATATAGGGAACAAAAAATGCATTATCTTCACTAAATGACATGAATCAAACCAAATGTTACCTTAAGAATCTCTGAAGGGCGAAACCCTCCAATCCATGAGAAAAACCGTTCAGCTGATGTTTTCCACATCCCAGACATCACATAGAAAACATCAGCTTTTGCAGCAGTTGACTTCATGCTGAAAAGTTCAAAATAGTGACTCATGCTGCTATCTACAAGGAATTGAAGCTCTATATCACTTATATGAGCATGCAAAGCGGTCCTGAATTCGCAAATCTGCCTATTCTGTTCTTCCACCCAGTGCCCATACTCCATCTCAAATGCAGCAACACCTGGGGTTTCAAATTTTAGAATACAAAAACATGAAAAAAAAAAAAAAAAAAAAAAAAAAAAAAAAAGAACATAAAAAGANAAAAAAAAAAAAAAAGAGCAAAGTTCATGATACGATAGGAAAATGTAATGGAGGAAATTTACGAATAAATATAGTCCGCTTCTTAAACGAATGACTGGACGCTATCTATTGTCCGGATGCAACCGCCGAGAGTGATGTGGACCGACTGGCATGTTATATTTATTTTCAGAAGTGGATCAGTCGGCATCCATTATTTACTTAGATTAAGGTTTTAACTTACAGGTTTTGGGCAGCTAAAACCCGAGAGTTAGAATACAAAATTTATGCTCTAAACGGAAATTCTACACTCTAAAGTAATCAACCCTGTGGAAATTGAGATATAAAACTACCAAAAAAAAAAGAACAAACTCACTACGGATCAATTAGGGCTAGCAAATCTAAACAACATTTTTCCATGACAATCGATTTATAGGCAGTGCTTCCGGAACTTTATAAAGCCCGGACTGTTGTATATTATTATTGTAGGTTAGGGTTCATTTAGGTATTTCACTAATTATTTAGGGTTGTATATTAAACTTTTCTAAATTGAAAAGTTCACAAAAGATTGCAATTTCTCACTGTATTGTTATTATGGTAAATCATAGACTTTATTATAGCCTTTTTGCACACAATGATGAACTCTGACATCGGAGCACTTATCCATTCTCATCACAATATCAATAAAAACTCAAAACCAGAAGGGCTAAAAACGGAAAAGAAAAAGAAAATTTCTAACAAGCTTTTGAATTTTATTCCGTAGATTTAAAAATGGTTAAGCTACCAACCACCCAAAGTTTCATATACAACACTAAAATGCATATCAACATTTTAAATTGAGGAGATCAAACTAAAGATATGGCAGAAAGCACACTAATAAGCAAACCTAACAAACCTGAGTTTATAGTGCCAGGGAATCCCAATGGATTGGCATCCAATCCACTGCCAATATAAAGACCCTGCAGAAAAACATCCATTCCTTCTATAATTTACAAGTGGAGAAGTTATTCTATTTTTCTTTAGAATCTAGTAAATAAACTACATAAAAGCAAAGCTAATCTTCCTGACCTGTTGCCTTGCTCTGTCAAGCTCTTGCTCTAATTGAATAAGCTTCAAACGACTTGTTTCTAACTGCTGAACATAGGCCTGTATAGGAAAAGTCATCACTCCATTAAGCCACTTGTTGTATGTATGATATCTTTTCAAATGCATACAACTTCCTACCTTCTTTCGCATCCGACTTTTACGAGCAGCCTCCCGATTTTGTGCAAGACGTCTTTGCACCTAAATATTTTAACACATAAGGTTTGACTAAAGTATAAGCTGCTGATGATAACTTTTTCAGTGTTAACCTCCAAAAATGAAATACTACAGCAGGCATTCTAAGTTCATGAGTTAATTGCTCAACCAATAAACAAAAAATACGAGAAGTTAACTGGAAGAATACAGTAAATCTTAAGTTCACAAACATAAAAGTTGAGTCATGAACTGCTAAACGAATATGACCAAATCACATAGATATTAAAATCCACTCCAAAAGTAATCAGACGATTCACAAATAACATTTACAAATATTAGAAGGGCTATTAAATAGCAGCAATACAAGTAGTAAACTAACCGCTTTTTCTTTTCCTTTTTTAATCTACACCTCAAAACCAAGCCTTGGCTATGAGGTTTGCATATAGTATACTATCTAGTGTGTAAAATTTAAAAGGTGACCAAGACCAAAATCAATTTTTGCTACACAAGCCCAAGCCCCCAAGCCGCCCAAGCCCCAGGGATAATAAATGGCACTCTTTAATCCATCTGCCCACAAACAGAGACCACTACATGTGCATACTACTTATTTACTATATCCAACAAGAAAATGACACAGTATGACTAAGCATATCAAGGGAATATACATGGATATGAAATATATATGAACTGTATATAAGAAAAATCAATCAATTGTATGAAGCAATTTCATTGTTTCTTAAAAGGACTAGGTTACAAGTTTTAGAAAGTTAGGAGCGAATCTGCCAGTTCAGTGAAATTTTAATTTTGCAACCTAGGTCTGTAGGTCAGTACATTGAGCCATATGTTTAGTTAGAGAAAGAAAGAGAACACAATTGAGAGTGAGGCAGAAGCTCAATCTCTCTTACCTTTTCCGTAGGTTTAGTTGCTTGTTGATCATACTTGCTAGAAGGTCCCAGGATTCCATGAGAAGCATCCTCTGACTAGAGAAATTTAATGATAACAAAATAGCTCAGCAAAGAGATTACCATGGCTCCAAGAAACAAGAACCAAAAGCATTAATTAAAAAAATGTTCCACCTGATTATCTAGTTTAGTGTCCACGTCCACCATCATGGATGCAGAGGCATTCAAATTACCATTACTCTTAAAGCTTTCTCCCCACATGCTAACCTGGTGCATAGGCTCGTAGGCACCCATCCTTCTTGTGGTGACAAACTGGGTGGATGGAGAGTTCATGCTTGTTCAACTGACAATGGAGGTAACCCAATGAGTTTTTGACATAAAGGCATGTAATGTGTAACCTAGAAGAATTTTCAGAGAGAAACAGAAAGAGAAAAGGAGAGAGAGAGAGAGAGAGAGGTAACTATATGTCTGTAATCTCAATCAGTATGCCAAAAACTGAAATTCAACTTAAATATGGCCTATTTATATACGCAGTCCAACTAAAATAATAAAATACAGCAATTACAAAAGTGAAAAAAAAAAAAATCTAAATTTTATAATCTAAAACTAAAATCTAAAAAAGGCAGCCTAAATTCCATCCTTGCATCTATGCCTGAAACAAGTACAAATATCCTTGTCACAATCCCCATTAGCATGAGTACATAACTCACAGTTGAGAGAAAAAGGCCAATATTTGTTTAAAATTTGTATCAACTAGTACAATGTTAATATAATAACAACAACAGACAGAAAGGGAAATAAGAAACAAGGCAACAGAAGTGTGATGGATAACCACAAAGGTTCCATGTGGCTACAAAAGGCCAGAAAAGAATCAAGTATACAATACCTCAACAATAACAATCCAGTATCAAAAGTTATGAACCTGGATGCACTGTCAACATACAGAATTGAAATAAATGAGATGGACAAACAAGAGGAAGGATACATTTTCAGACACAATACTAAATCAACCGAACATGTAAATGATTTTCTAAAGTTCCGGCTTTAAGACCAGAGGACTTTGAGTTCCATCACAGCATATCTTCAATGTCCAGATAAACAAAGGGGTTACAGTTTCATTGGTGTCCTGTGAAAAATCGCACCAAACCCACAAGTCCAAAGTTCCCAAAATACATACTGATCACAAAAACTTGGTCCTCTATAAACAGCAGAAAATTAACAGCTTTCACCTTCATTGTGGCAGGATGACAATGTTACCGAATAAAGAAAGTGTGAACGTTGAACACAAAGATGACAAAAGGATTAACAATATGGAGGAGAAGTAGGGGGGAATTGAAAAAATCATGGATTCCATTCACCTTTTCATAATGGAATTTCAGAAAAGAAAAAAAATTGCAAACCATATTTAGCACTTTGCAGGTTACAAAATCCATATTCCAAAAGCCAATATGAAGAGTTTAACCATTCCCACCGTCCCTCCACTTTTGAATTAAAGAATTCGAAACCATGATTAGAAAACCTATATGATAAGAGTTTCAGTACACAATAAACCGACCCAGATATTCCAAAGACACTCAGCTTTTTCCTTATCAGCACACACAAGTAAAAAGAAAACTGAAAACTAATAAATAAGTGTCCCTAAAGGGAAGTTGCTCAAATTCCAAATTTACATCCTTTTCTTACTTTCTTCTTCATCAAATCCATGAGAAACCAAAAACAATAATAATCACAATAAAACAGAGGAAAAGTAAGTAACAGAGGGTTGAAGTAGGAAAACTTCCTACTTTCTTAAACCAATCTGAAGCTTACTTGCATTAATAACCAAAAACCCAAAACTCCAACCTCCTTTTCCTTTCTTTTGCTCCCCTTTCTCGGCGACCAAACAACCCCAAAACAGTGGCCAAAAAAAAAAAACAACCCCAAAACAGTGGCCAAAAAAAAAAAACAACCCCAAAACGAATTTTAAAGACTGAAAAAAAAAACATAAAAAAAAAAGAGAAGCAAAAACTAAACCTTTGAAAGGCTAGTTTGAGGAAGCTTTATTCTTCCCGCTCTAAATTCAAGCACAGCGAACACGAAGACCAGGCCTTTAGCAAAGTCCCAATTGAAACCCTAGCTCTTTCTCTGAGTCTCATCATCTCGCAGAAGAATCAAGTGGGAACACGACAGCTTAATAGGACTCCATCCATCCAAACTTTTTAATCCCTATTCTAATCTCTCATTAAGATATTAATAAATTTCTTTATTACAATTATTGAACATTTTTTTTTTCTAAATTTTTAATTTTATATATTTTTTTAAGAAAGAAATATGTATTTTCTAATGAGTGTGAGTGCGAGTGTTATACAGAGAGAAACTCAGGGTCAAAGATTACAATAAGCTGATGAAGAACGTCGTAATCCTCATCCTCTCCCACTATAATATCCCACCACTGCTAATGTGCGCACCAGGTGGATCGGTTTTCTACGCTTTGCTTAACCTGCGCACTCCCCGCGAGTGTTCCGCTGACGTCAGATTCCTGCCGGACATTTCGCCGGAGGTTTGAGGAGGGTGCGGGAGGGTTTGGGTTGCGGAGGGGGTTTGACGTGGACGCGCGGCATGGGCGCGTGTACAGTGGCGTGGTGAAGTGGGAGTTGATTATTTCGCGGGAATGGAGTGGCAGTTTGGAAAGAGTGAGAGCAGTGTGGTGGGTCGCGCTTTGTTTTGGGTTGTGGGGACGTTTTTTCGTTTTATGTCGAATTGTTGCTGGTTTTTTGTTTCGACTTTTTTGGGTTTTCAAACTTTTGAGAGTGGGAATAGTAACTGCTACATGATCCTCTTTTGGCACCAATTCAGATTTTACAATTTTTTAGTCTGTCTGCACAATTATTAACCTATCCAATCAATCAATCTGTAAACTTTTGTATAGCTTTTCAAGTACAGATCGACTGGTATCCGTCAACAGCTAAACATTTTGGTTTAATTTTGTAATTTTAATATTTAAAACCTAAAATGTAAACTCTAAATTTTATAGGCTGTCTATTAATTTATAAGATACTAATAAAATAAAATATTAATAAAAATTACTTAATCTATTTTTATTAATTTGCGAATATTTTTTATTAGTCTAAAATATAACATGCGGACACCTTCCAAAAGACCAGTATCAATGCATTACAACTAAACCAACTACACAAAAAACTCAAAATTGATCTCATTTTTCTTGCCAAATCGATCTCTTTTTTTAACTTAACCAAACCAACAATTGTTCATCTTCACTCTCAAACATCCTTCTACAACTGCTACAACAATGAAAAAAAGATGTTCAATCTCTACAACTAGTAACTGTAACTACAATCTTGCAACTTCAATAAACTGCAGTTTCAGGTCATTTACAGTTAGTAACTGTAACTACAAGCATGTAACTCCAATAAAGTGCAGTTTCAGAAACTGCAATTTCACTTTTAGTTAGTAACTGAAACTACAAGTCTGCAACTCTAATAAACTGCAGTTTCAGTTCACTTGCAGTTAGTAACTGCAACTCTAATAAACTACAATTTCAGTTCACTTGCAATGTTCCAGAGATTAGAGTTTCAGAAACTGAGCTTAAAAAAAAAAAAAACCAAGAACCTTCTACTGATAAGAAATCAAAGTAGGAGTCTACCGCGAGCTGTGATCATGCCCACATCTTGAAGGCTTCGATCGAGCTCGAAGCAGATCCATTGCTTCTTGGTCGGCGCTAAGATTTTCAAGGACGTTGACAGCAACGCTGCTCATGGTGGTCGAGAACTTCGAATGAGGGTTTTTCAATCCTGCAACAATTGAAAACTCACACGATATATGGAGAACGAGGAGATAAAGAGAGAAGATAGAGAGAGATCTGAAGGTCGTCTTTCATAAATTCACACGATTTTTTGAGAGAGAGAGAGAGATATATATGAAGCTTGTGAGATTTGAAAATGACAGAGACTCTAAAAATAGAGCCAAACAACAAACTATACTTGAAAAGAAAATGACAAATATTAAATACTCTATAAAAGAATAAAAGAAGAGCAAACTGGTTACACTACAACAAAAATGTCGATAGATATCAGTCGTGGACTGATATCTATTTGGGTAGCCGTCTGATATAGCGTGTCGTGATATCTAATGTTCACATTTTAGATATCAGTTTTAAACTGATATGTAAACATTGTTTATATATCATTTTTCTTTTTCAACCTGATATCCTAAATACGAAATGTATATCCAATTTGATATTATTTCTGATATCTATAAAATCCAAGTATCAACAGGATTGGTCAATAGATATCGTATTGGATACTAATACTGACATATAACCCGATATCAATATCAGGTTTGAGGTAGAATATGATATAAAACTATAGTATCAATATCAGGTCTATAGTAGAATCTGATATATATAATCTTGATATCAATATCAGGTATGGAATAGATCCTGATATCTAAATATTGTTTTTATATCAGATCTGAGAAAGAACCTGATATCAAAGCGTTATAAAATATCAATTATTAGTCCAAAACTGATATCAAAACATCCTTTAGACCAGTTGTTATGTACATTATATATCAGTTTTTTTTCACCTAAAAATGATATCAATACATAAATTTGAGCCAGTAAATTGAAATGGCTAGAAATTTATGCAGACACAAAATCTTTCATTCTCATTCCATATATATATTTCAATAATTACCAATAACAATATTCAAAGCTGCCCCAAAAGGTTTACAGTACAAATATCTAATAAGATAACCAAAACATGCTTATGAAGACCTTTACAAAACCAAAACACAAGTTGTAATATACCAAATTAAAGCTGCCCACATGTACAAATTAAATATTAGCATGGCAGCACCTAGGCTAATTAATCTGCAAATCAGCACTATGTCTCTAGCTAGTTCTAACTTTTGCCACCATTTACAAAATATTGGCATGGCAGCATGTATTCTAATTAAAAGCACCAATCTTCAATCTTCTTCCATGCTTTGCAAAATATGAACATGCTCGACAGCAAATTCTATCCACAAAAAAGGCAAACGTACACCACCTACCAACTTGTCGGTCTCAAGATAATTGAAGTTCACAAATCTCCCCATTCCACCCGCACATCATCTATTTGATCTTGTGTGTATCCGCTTCGCTTGATCTTCAGATTGGACCACTAAAAACATCAAAGTAATATATATTCTCAAATTTAACCACAAATTCATTGATCTCACAAGTCCTATATACTGACTACATGCATGCCTTATTCATCTCAATTTTCAACTCTACATGCATAAAGAATAAATAAGGTTGCCTTTTTACTCCAGCTGCAGTTTGGACCAATTGGTAACCTGAACTTAATTAAAAGGGCACAAAGATGCAGTTTCTTCAAGTTGAACTTAGTCAAAAATTTGGGCAGTACGTATACATTACTTAATGAACCACTTAAAAGGACAAAAGGCATATCAGATTAGATTCAATTGCATTACACTTCATACTCCAAGTATTCAATCCAAATGTATGAACAACATAAAGGCAATACAATCTTGGGCCATGCAGCTGGTTCAAGTATCCAAAATCATAGATTAATTGACAAAACCACACAAGGTTAACAGAGACATGGGCCATGTTTTTTATGACATCTAATATAGCACTTACACTTGTGATTTAGTAATAATTTGGAAAACTATCAATCTGTTAGTAGAATTGCTTTGTTATTACACATACAAAAGAGCATTGATCTAATGAAAACCTAAATTTCTACAAGCCACTTTCATAAAAAAGTGATAAGGCCCTCTAATTCTTCACAGGACAACTCCATAGATTACCCATGAAAAGAAGAGAAGCAGCAACAAAAAGAACATTAAAGGTTGCAGTAATGCACTACCAACTAATACTGACACACATGTGTCTCCGCGTGTGGTGTGTACATTTCAAAGGTTAACATACCTTAATGGCTACCTTCAGCCCCTTCTTTGCTGTTATTGAGTATACGGGTCAGAACCAATCAAATATTTTAAGTGCAAATCACTAGCAGCAGCGAGAAAAAAATGCAAACCACAGCAACAACTGCACAACAAAATTAAGTGAATGTATATGAAATTAAATTAGAAGCATACCACTCCAGTTTCATGGTTAACACAAGTCATGTTAATCCGTTAATAAAAACGAACACTGGGTGGCTTCTCTGGGTAATCTTTATCACAGAACAGCTTCAACTGATAGATCCAACCTTCATGTACAGTCTGGAGAAAAGAAAAAAACATTTGTTGCATTAGACAAAAATCAAATGCAATAGGCGAATAACATTTAAATAACTTAATAGAAGCTTAATACATTTGAGAATATGATGACTAAACAACAAAATAATGCCTATCCTATCAAGGGGGAGAGAAGAATGAATTAACGTCCTAAAAGATTCTGTGAGGGGGAAAAATCAACATGTTATGATGGGATAACCCCAAAAGATTCCTGTTAAATTTGAAAAGTTGGAAGACCGAAAGCTTCTCCATTTTACTCAAGAGATTTTAGAGCCCAAGTCAAATCCTCGCTCCACAGGCAAATCCCCTGCACTTCCCAAAATAGATAATTGAAAAAAAAAAAAA
>QANW01006939.1:288815-368815 GCA_003254865.1 Dryas drummondii
GAGAGAGAGAGAGAAGTGAGCTGAGAGATAGACCTAGGTTTTTAATTTTTAGTATATCTGTATATGTCTAAGTGTTGGGACTTGGGAGTAGGACAAAAAAATTTAAGTCAGAAAAAATACATTACATATCAGTGTTAGGATAAAAAATTATAAGTGTTGTTTTAAGATATCAGTTAACAATTTATACTGATGTCTTTATAAGTTCTTAGAAAAATGAAAATATTATATATCAGTTGAAAAAAATCATGTGATATCTAATAGAGTTTAGAAATCAGCTAAAAAATTATCTGATATTATAAGTTTTATAATATCAGTCACATTCAAATCTGATATAAAATAGGTGATATCTATTGACAATATTCTTGTAGTGTTATTTGATGTGGGTTAGTAAAGGACAGCTGGCCCCCAAAACGTGAAAAGTACCTTATTGTTAAGTTTAAACAATATGTATAGTTGAGGATAAATGTAAAAGTTGTCAGGTAGTAGGAGATAATTAATTCTTTTATATTTGGTGAATGTAAATATACTTGAGCCTATATATTATAAACATTTATTTTTATTAGAAATTAGAAGAAAACTGGAAAACACTTACTTACCGATCAATCTGCATCCATCACAAATTGTTCAGCGTGGTTATTCGCAGCTCTAGAGAATATTTGTCTATATGCACACACCTATTTATAAATATAGGAGAAGCTTTTTAAGAAGGATATATCTTTTGATAAAGAATAAAATGGGATCGCATGTGGGTTCAACCCTCAATGCAATCTAATGATCTGAACCGTCGAATACTCAATAATCATCTTTACAAAAAATCAATTAAATTGAAAATCATTTGATCATCTAACTATAACAGAATAAATAGATGAACACAATGCTTCTGATAAACACTAAAATAATCGTGATGATAATCAAATAGTCAAAGTAGTTCCAATTCTGTTGATTTTTTGGATGATTTAAAAATTGGATAGTTCAAATCATACAGTGGGGTGGCGCCACCAATACTATCCATTTTGCTTCAAGTAAAAAGGAATCTCTCTCTCTCTCTCTCTCTCTCTCTCTCTCTCTCTCTCTCTCTCTCTCTCTCTCTATCTATATATATATACATAAATACTCTCTAAACTCGTTAATCGCATGTGAATTTATATTGCTCATCGATTAGCAAGGAGGCCAATTGTGCCGAAAATGAGTATTTGCACTGTCAAAATCTTCATTGCTTTGATTGGCAATGTTATTCTCCCTTTGATCACATTTACCTAAAAGTTTAATACTTCAAGGTTTTACTCTCAAGTCTTGGGCCCAAAATTCGAGAGTTAAAACTTAAAATATAAGCGATTAACTGGTGCCATTCTGTGTGAACTAAAAAACTAGACAAAATTTTACATGGCCAATCAAGGTGTCGGTATCTACAAAACCGTTAGCCGTTCCATAGATGGACTGTTTGGTTGTTTATGTGTAATGAGATATTCTTCCTAGAGAGAATTATAGCAATGGTCCATGAACTTTACCGTGAGTATCACTTTGGTACACAAACTTGTTTTATGAATTCTAAAGTCCATAAACTTTCACTCATGTATCACTTAAGTCAATTTGATCCATTTTTTCGTCAAATCACGTGTATCATGTTGGAGGAATAGAGAGAAGGTGCATGGGTTGCCATTTTTACCCCTCAAATGAGGGTCACGTGCTTAACACGTGACTAAAACTAATGGAAGAAATGAATGGAATTGACAGAATAGACTTAAGTGATACACACGTAAAAGCTTGTGTACTATAGAATTTAAAAAATAAGTCCGTGAACCAAAGTAACACTCAAGGTAAAGTTCAATGATCATTGTTATAATTTACTATTCTTCCTAATAATTCAATCACAGTTTATCATGTGACATTTTTTTTTCTTTTTTTTAGTGATCAATTTCTTCCTATGAGTCAACACATTAAAACAAATTATGTTTTATTATGGTGGTAATGAACAAGATTCTAGGAATGCCTTAAGCTTTTAACAATGTTAAGTATTTTTCAACTTTGCTAACCAAACTTACATGTCATTCTCACATAAGAATTTTTTATGCGGAAAATTTGCCACGCAATCAACATAACCTTTGACCTCCACGTCAAGGTTCGCTTCACGTCATGGTTCCTTTAACCTCCACGTCAAGAAAAGTAAATTTGGAAAAAATAATTAAGAAGAGAGAGACACACACCAATTCTTATGGGTAAGAAAGTAAATTTGAAAAATAGATAACTGACCATTGGATTTAAGCGAAAATGATTTCAATTATTCGGTTCCGGAGATAATTCAAAAATCGTTATATTTTATTATATACATTTACAAAAAAAATGTTTTGTGATACTTACCAAAAAAAAATCAATGTTTTGTATTAAGATATTGATTATACTCATGATACCGTTGCCTAATGGAGCTAAGTGAGATGTAATTTTAGTTAATTTATGGTTCTAAAGGAAACCACAGGAAAATAGGGGATCCCAACTTTAGCCTTATCTCTTAATTATGATTAATTTATTTTTTACCACTCGAACAATTATAACCAAGCTTGCTTTATAATTGGTCGGCATATAGAATAAACAAGAGGCGTAATAAAAAATAAAAAGTAGGGGCAAAATTGTCTATGCACTGTTCGCAATGAACGACTTATGAACAGTATGAACAATAAAGCCTTTTCACAACGTTTATTATATATATAATTCAAAGACAAACAAAAATTAGGTTGTTGATCTCCTTGTTAAACTTGATTGCATGTGCTTGTGGTACTTTTCTACACTCATTTATTTCATTTGTCATGAATAAAAGTGGTGGGAATGCTATCCCAATAAAAATTTTACTTCTTAGTTTGTTTTTCCTAAAAATAAAATAAAATATTAATTACGTTGGAATAAATTGAGGTCCCATTTGGGATAATGATAGAAGACCCAATAGCTGCTGTAGATGACAATTCTCAATCATCTACATCAGTTTTAGTGTTTAGTAAAAAAGTAAAAAATTATTTTTCTCCACAATTTTCAACTCTCCCACAATAAAAACAGAAAAGCAGGTTTTGAAGTACTTTTGAAAACTGCAGTGACTCACAGCAACAATGAATATTTTATTTTACCCATAATACCCTCATTGATTTCTATAATTTTATTTGTTTATTTTAAATTAAAAAATATGTCTATTGTTAGTTATATTTTATATTGTGATAATTAATTATGATATTTATTTATACAATTAAAATTATAATATACCTAAAAAAATAATAGGCATACATATTTAATAATGTTGTTCTCAGAAAAATTAATGCTAATAAAAATTTGTAGCCAATAATTTCAAAAAAACGTAAAAAAAAACATTTTATTTTACCAAACAAATAAGTGAAATGCATTTTCAGCATCATGTCTATTTTAGTAATTATACACAGTCACATCATTTTTATATTAACATTTACCAAACACTTTTATACTGTTTTTTGCACTCACAACATTTTTGAAAACATATTTTACCAAACACTTAACTGTTTACTTTACAGCTGTTTTACTTTATAATTGTTTTTGCTTATAACAATACCAAACTGACCCTGAATATTGAACCTAATATTATTCTAATCCTTATCCCAACCTACCTTCACTCGTTAAACTAACCCCAAAAGCTTTAAAAAAAAAAAGTGGGTTTTATGATCGCTTGTATTATAATTTGATAACAAAGTGGGTTTTATGATTTCTCATCTATGTATATATGTTTTCAAATAGTATTGTACTTACCAAGAGAGGATCACAACTAGAACTCTTGAGAGCATGAAACAAACTAAAAGAACAATCAAAACAGAGATCATTATGTTGTTCATAGTTAGCCTACAAAAAAGGTTTTAAGAAATTTTTTTTATATAATATATATATTGAGTAGAAAGTGTAATCGGGAACAATGCCAGAATTGAATTAGATCGGTTAGGATAAGAAGTGTAGCTTCTTTTTTAACCAAAAAAAAAAGGTTTAAGCTTTTCCTAAAAGAACAAAACAAAAAAAGAAGTGTAAGCTTTCATGGACCATTATGGATAAGAGTATTGTGTAATCCATTTATCCATCTTATAGTTTTTCTTTTTTTATATTTTTTATGTCTGAACCAGTACAAGCTGCCGTTTAGAATAAACCTACTTGTCATACTTTTTTTTGGTCGAATACTTGTCATACTTTAGAATAGAAATTTCAGTAGACTATCCAACCAAAAAGAAAGAAATCTCATTAGGCTCACTTTTACCCATATCCATATCTGAAGACCAAACAGATTTATTACTAAAAATAAAAAAGACAAAAGAGAATTTTGTGGGCCCTGTTCTTCCGCAATGCAATACACATCTTTCCACAAATTTAGTTTGAAAAAAAAAAAAACAAAACAAAACAAAACATATATTATCTTAAGACATAATATTTTTTTTTTCATTGGACATAATATTTTCAAAATAATCTTGTTAGTAGTTCTTATCCTTAGGACATGTTTTTATAAACTTTGATAATTTTTGTTTGAATTTATGGTGAAATAAAGTAGGATTTGGAACCTTTCTTAAGTACTCTAATTTTTTAATTTTATTAATTTTTTAATTATAGAGTACCACATATCTTTTATAAAATTTTATAATTTACATTCATTTACAGTTATAATTATCAAATTAAAATTATTAAAAATAAAAAACATGTGAGATTCAACCATATAAACGTTAAAAACTTAAAATAAAAAAAATAAAACAAAAACAAGAAAATCATAAGTCCAGCCTCCCCCCCAACCTCCGACCCCTTTCTCTCTCTTCTCGTATCTGTAGTTAATTTCATATTACTCATGACATTGCAACACAAATTAAGTGAGTAAAATAAAAATAAAATCCACAAGATTTTTAAATCAGATTTTTTATGTTTAATTTCTTGATTTCATACGAACACTTTGATGATATGGCTGGTGCCATTTCTGGAAGAATTAGAACAGGATTTCAAATCCTAAATTAATTGCTCACTGGAGCGCAAGATGTTTTATCAATGAATGGTTGTGGCCTCATCTCCAACGCTTTTATAATGTTCTTGAGGGTAGTCACTGTCAAATATTTCACTAAATTAGTCAATCCTTGTAATTTCTGGAAAGATATTACAGAGAAAAAAGAGAAAAGAATGAGAGAGATCGAGAGAGGGGTAAAGTGAAAAGATATTTTTGGAGGTTTACTTCATAGATGGACTTGATTGTGTAATGAGTGCGGCAATCTTCAAGGCAAAGTGTTAAAATTTGTTCTTCTTTTCAACCCTTTTTTTTTTTTTTTTTTTTTCAATTCTAGTGTTAAAACTTGAGAAGTGAGGGAAAGTACAAAGAGAGAAGAGATTGGAGGTTGGGAAGGGAGGCTGGGCTGGGCTTATAGTTTTCTCATTTTTAATTATTTTGATTTGATAATTATAGTTCTAAATGAGCGTAAATTATGGGATGTTATAAAATACACGTGGTACTCTATAATTAAAAGATTAGCAAGGTTAAAAAATTAGAGTGCTTAGAAAAGAATTCAAATCCAATAAGGGGATGTCCAACCATAACAAAAAAAAAATGTACGTCCACCACTACGAATTAAAATAACAGTTAATTAGAAATAGGTCTAATTTTAAAAGGTCATTCAGACTAAAATCATATTGGAATTTAATTATATTTGTATTTAAATCCAAATTTTAAGGCTAAGGTCCAAAAAATCGACTTTTTAAAATTTTTTACTCATATTATCTCTTAAAATTAAGATAATTAATATGAATTAATTTTAAAAATTATGAAAGGTAATATCTGTTAGGACATTTTTTTAATTAAAACATTCAAGATTATCTAGTTTTTATGTTTTATAATTTAAAATAATAAAAGATAATATCCGTTTAAATTATACAAATATAAAAAAAATGCATTAACCCACAAAATTGAAAATAATCAAACAAGTAAGAAAAAAGTATATATAGGTACATTTCAATTATACCAATACATAGGTTTATATATATATATATAGCTAGGTAGATTTCAATTGTACCAATACCTGGGTTGGTATATATATATAAACATATTCGATTAGGTGCGCATAAACGAACATGCTCATTTTATATGAATGCTCGGTTTTCGTGTTCGATCGCTCGGTCATGTTGCTTCTTTCTCCGAGTTTTAAGGGTAAATGAAAATTCTCATCTTTTCACCTCATCTCTTCCTATGGTATAAAATGGGCTTGGTGGAGGCATTATGTTAGGGTTTAGCTCTGAGATTTGGGTTGAGCTAAACCATATAATAAATGCCGACAAACCATCGATCGATTGATACAATTGAAATGTACCTATAAAGAATTTTTTTTCTTGTTTGATTATTTTTTATTTTGTGGGTTGATGCATTTTTATTAGATTTATATAATTTAAATCCCACATTTAATTTTGGGATAATATGATAATATTAAGATAATATAAAACTAAGATAATATTAAAATTTAAATATCATTAATTTTAGGATAATATTAGACATTTTTGAAATTAAAAACATCTGGACAATATTTTTGGACCTNTCTAAAATAATTACTTCTAAGTAGTTATTTCAACTACGTATACATTGTATCTAATATTTTGATAAAGATTGAATAAAAGAGTTACGATTAGAATAAGTTTATAATTTGATTCCTTCTAATAAAACCTAAAAATGGATTTCATTGAGGGTCTCATATTTGAGTTTTTAGTGTAATTTGCTTAAATGAACTTTCTTTTTGTACATGTTTAATTTGGTTTTAAAATATTAGTTTCTTACATTAATAAACCTGCATATAAATGTAATTATTTAAGAAAATAAGAAATTTTAAATGTTGAAAACAAAATGTTATGTTGAAAAGGTCCACCACAAACTTTACAAGTGATAAATAAGTACACATTATAAACATTGAGGTGCTAATACTACAAGGCTAATTGATCGGCCCCCTTGCTGATCAATCAAACCCCAGACCTTCTTTTATCCCTTATTCAATGAAGTGGTGTATGGTAAGGTGTAAATTTGCCCTTATTGAACTTAGGGTTTAGGGTTTAGCCGAAGTCCAATATCTTGAAACTAAACCCTAAGTCCCAAGCGATGAACGAGTATCAGTTGACTCTTGATCAATTGACATAACTTTGTTAATTGATTTGTTGCATGCTAAGCTTAGGATTATAATCAGATTCATTATAACTGTCACTTCTAATCATTGTTATTGTAACCGTGGTTGTCATTGTCAGTCAATTAGAATAAGGCCAACTAGGGTTGCAAGGAACCCAACCCATGTTGATGAGCCCCAATGCAGGGAATCTTCATGATGCAAAAATTTCATGTGCAAAGTTCCTTGCATCCCAGTTGTTTATTTTTTGCATTGTATGCATGGATGCCACCACAAAAGAGGGACCCATAGACAATGCAAGCATAGCTGCAGACGCTGGTGCCACGCCATGGTGCGTTTGGATGGCTTCATTCAAAAGCCATTACTGCACCAGACAATTGCAACCGAACAGGTGCCACAATAGTCAAATTTTTTACCGTTTCGTTTTAACCTTCCAGAATTCGAACTTCTTCATGTTTGCAAATGGGTGTTGTTATTAGCACTTCAAAATAGTCATACTGCACTCTAATTTTAAAAAAATATAAGAAAAAGTTTATATATATTATAATGCAGAATGACTTTTTTTTTTAGTGCAAGTAACATTTTCCTTTCAAATTTGTACACTTCATTCCCTCCCCTATATATGTATGTGTTTGGAGTTCGAGTTCACTATTTCTCTTCCAATTCTTTACAACATTTCTCATTAAAGTGCTCATTTTTTGTGTGTTATTTTTTATTTTTTATTTTACCGAGGATGGATTGTCCACCCAATGTTTCTGGCAAGAATGACAAAACATTTAGGCCTCAATGGAATTGAGCTTTGTGCAAAGCTTGGCTAGAAATGTTGCAGCATCCAATCATTGGTGGAGACCAATCTAAAAATGCATTTTGGAGTCTTCTATTGAGAAGGTATCTTTATCACAGTTGTGAATGCGAAGAGGAATGAACAGTCAACGGTCTCGAATCGAAATGGAGCAGACTCAAGCAACACAGTGAGTTGTCAGACTGACGTGGATGATTTCAACCAACAAACCAACCCAAACAAAATGTCATTGTTGTTGTTGTGGCTGTAGTACAGTAGTTGTTAGGCTAATGTTGTGTATTTTATCTTTTTAGTGTGTCCTTCTAGTTTATGAAATTTACCGTTTTTATAAATTCAACCGATGCAAAATACTATACAAGTGAAAAATTTAAATTCAAATTTTAGTATAAAAAAGTTATTAAAATATATTTAATATTAGTCTTATTTTAAAGATCTAATTAAAACATTTCAATGAAGTAATTTTTAAAATAATTAAATTTGTACATTTGTCTTACTTAAGAATTTATCAAAATACGAAAACTAATCGGTTGTGGCAACCGGGCTATTGCGATTATGCAATGGAGCCCAACACACCCATGAAATGCAATCCTTGCATAAAGGATTTTTATATAATTTGTTTTGCATGACATTGCAACCGTCGGTCGAGCATGCTTTTACATATTGTAATTAATTAATAGTAAATTACAAAATTAAGGTGGTTGTGATTTTATAAATTTGAATTTTTTGTGTTGTATGTTAATATATTAATTTTTCATATATATATATATCACCAAAAAAAAAAAGGTATATATGTAATTATTATTTTACATGATATTTGAGTTGTTGAAAATAACTTACCTGCCCTGCCCTGTCCCGCCCCGCCCCCACCCCCTGTTAGAGGATATGTGGTATCACGAGAGAGAAAAAAAAAAAAAAGAAGAGAGAGAAAAAAAGAGAGAGGAGAGAGATAGAAAGAGAATGAGGGAGGGATGGGGTTGCCAGTTGGTGTAATTGAGAAGTGCTTCTCTGAGTTGTTACCAAGCAATAGTGATTGTGGATTGTTACTGTCAAAAGCGCCAATCGGTTGGCTCATAGAAAAATGGGCTTGTTTATCATGTTCCACGTGTGGACTGGTTTTATCAGTCTATTTCATGTTTTGACTTTTTTTTTTTTTTACTTGGAATAAGAGGGGCAATTCAAAGTTCAAACTAAAAGCTTAAATTCAAACCCCCCTCATTTTATACCCTTCCATCTAAATGGCTCGTGCATGCTTGCTACCTGTGAGAGAGAGAGAGAGAGAGAGAGAGAGAGAGAGAGAGTCACCATCATATTTTTTTTTTGGCCACTGAGTCACCATCATATTATATTAGTGAATTTTGTACTTATTTTTGCTAAATAATCTTTGTCTTTTATATATATTATTTAAATTGGAAAAATCATCCATTGGGAAGTCCACTGCATCACCAATTGTCTAATACAAATTGGAATAAATTAAGTAGGGATTATCTACTTAGAGAGAAGTTAATTTAAAAAAAAAATTAAGATAGGATAGGTTTAATAATTATATATTTAGGTCTTGGTGGCAATGATGTGTCTAAAGTTATAGGATGATGGTGGTGGGTGCCCTATGAATGGTTGGCTGATTGCTTAGTGATTTTCCTTTTCATATTCTCTGTTTGTTTGTTTGGAGTCTGATTCTCAAGTGCAATATAAAGTGGGCCACTAAGAATGGGTAGTGTTGGCGTCACCAATTTTCAGATTCAATTAAATCATGACATTTTAGATTCCCAATCCATCTTTGGATGCGATTTGTTTTTCTTTTTTTCTCCCTTAAAACGAATACATTTGTTGAAAACATGTGTATTGCATTCTTTTTTCACATGCTTGGATCCACACAAACATCAAAGATGTAATTAGAGGTAACGACAAATAAGAGCTAAATACACTTTTAATATACTCACAATCTGGCATATATATACAATGGTTTTTGATCTTTAAGAACCAAAATTGATCGATGGACATAGCAATCAAGACTATCAATGTACATGTACTTTTTGGTGTTTTTTGCAATGCAATTACCATAATATATTTAGGGAAAATTTTAGCCAAAAGTCTTGACTTTTACCTCTTATTTTAGTTGATCGAATATGCGACATTTAAAGTGTTTTAATTAAAGACTTTTAGTTTACTTAAGTACCAATCAAGGACTTTCCGTCAATTCAATTATAATTACTGTTTAAAAATATGTCACGTAACCAATTTGTGGGAGACAAAAACGTCCTTTTAATCACTATCAAAAGATAGTAATAAAAAAGAATTTAAATACAAAATAAAAATAATTGAGAGGGAAGATGCAAAACCCTCCCCACCACCGACCCTCCTCACCCATACCCTACCTCCCTCCCCTCTCCAGCCATCGTCAACCCCCTTCCCTTCCTCCTTCTGCCGCCACCTCCCTCTCTCCTACTAAATCTCTCTATTTCTCTCTCTCTCTCTTGCTTTCTATTGGGTGACGTGAACACCGTCGATGGAAAATGTCAATGTTGTCATGGCTGAGAACGTTGAGAATGAAAGGGACGGTGTTGAAATTGACGAGGTCCGGGTAGAGTTCGAGAGAGTCGGTGAGGACCTTATTCTTATGGAGGTACAGTCTTCGTACGTGGAGTTTGATTTCAGAGTCAGCGAAGTCATAATAGAGAGAGAGAGAGAGAGGTCGCAGAGGGAAGAGGGTCACTGTGCAGGGAGGAGGCGAGTCGCAGGTGCAAGAGAATAAGGTAGTTGTCGGCCCGTGGCCGGAGAAGGGAATGGAGATGGGTGGGTGGGAGGTTTCTACGTCTCCTACCCCCTCTTTTTTTTTTTTTTAAATTCTATTAATGATATATATACATTTTTATAATTCTTTTTTAGGAGAAAAGACATTTTTGCTCTCAACTCACATGAGGGTCACATCACACGTGACATATTTTAAACGGTGATTATGACTGAATTGACAAAATGTCCTTAATTGGTACTTAAGTAATTAAGAATCTTTAATTGGAACACTTTGAATGTCGCATTCTCAACTGAGACAAAAGTAAAAGTCGAGGCATTTTGCTAAAATTTTCTTATATATCTATAACAAAAACTCAAAATAATACATTTCAAAACTCATAAATTCCATAAAACCTACTAATCATACCTAAACACACTCAAATAAGCCTTAATCAACTCAAAAATATATTAAGAAACAAGTAGATTGAAAAAAAATATATATTGCACTGTAATAGTTATAAGTTATAGCACTGTAATGACGAATTGATCCTCAATATTTCAAAAACGACGGACATTGACACACGTGTTGTTTATATCCTTCAAGTTTAAATTAAAAAATTATATGCATATTTTTTAGTTTAAATATTGAGGAATTTATCCATATAAAAATAATAATTTAAGTAATTTTTATTTCATCAGTTTTAGTTCTTTGCTTTCTTTGTCACCTCTCAGGTCTCTATCACCTGCCTTCCCTCTCCTCTCTCATATATAAATTAACAAAATTAAGTACAGTACATGGGTCACCCCTTAGGGGTACTCCAAGGTCACCTCATCCTCCAAAATCGTAAATTCGGTAATACAGCCGTATGATTGGAATCATTCATTTTTTAAATCACCTATTATAGATCATCTCTGAAAAAAAAAAAAATCAACTCAATCGGAAATTATTTGGTTATATAACTGTTGTCGATTAAATAGAACAAATCAGCAGTTTGATCAAAAAATCACTCTTTAATTTAAACGATTTTCGATTGATTTAATTTTCGATTTAATTACTCTTTAATCTATATAACAAAACAATTTTCGATTGATTTGATTTTTTGCAGAAATGATCTTTAATAGATTATCTAAAAAGTGAACGATTCCAATCATGCACAAGTATTGCCGAAATCGAAATTTGATGGGGTAGGGTGACCTTAGGGTACCCCCAGAGGATGACCCAAGTACTATCCTAAACAAAAACTTTACCGATTAATTGACCCTAAGATGGCCTAAATAAACTCTTTTAAAAAACTTGAGATTACATTTGCTTTGGGTATGTTTTGTCTATGTATATATTTTTCATGTTATGTATTTTTTAATGTAATATATGGTAGCACTCAAGGCGAGTCTCATAGGATGCTGAACTTTTCTTCTTAATTTTTGGAGTTTGAAAGTGTTTAGATGTAAACTTTTGTTATTCTTTTTAATATATTTTTGAAAGCGTTTTTAGAGGCGTCTCAATGTTATTTGAGTTGTGAATATTTTAGTTTTAATTGTTTTTATTCTTTAAGGACAATTTGGGTATGTAGATAAATGTCTTTATTTTTTTTCTTTTTAAATCTTATATCAGCATTTGACTAATATTTCAATTTTTTTAAGAGGTAGCATCCTTTTATTTAACTCAAATTACAATAGTCTCCAAACAAAGCATTCTCAATTAAAACCTATAAATAATTGAGGTTTTTTTTTTTTTTTTTAACTTGCAAAATTTATTAGTGTGGTGAGAGAAAATGTTAGCCGCTAGAGAGGAAAAAACTGTGTCTGCAGCGGCCTTGAGGCTCATGATTTAGTTGTCTTATGTGATTAGGTGAATCAGTTGTTTTAGTTTTGTCGAATCTCTCTCTTGATCGAGGGTTTGACTAGGTCGAAAATTTAAGGGTGGGCGAGTTGAGCGACTACTTAGGACCCACACACTTAGAGGGCATCATATGAAATTTTATACCCAAATAACCCATAAACAAATAGTCATCTTCAAATAAAAAGGCAGTTGTTGTTACTAAGACTAAGGAGTTAAATTTCGATAAAAATTAGACAAAAATGACAGAAATTATTAACTAAATATGAAAATTTTAAATGAAATTTTAACATATTATTTACTACATTGATAAAAAATATTAAAGAAACTAAATTATATAGTAGCATACATATGATATAAGATAAATATAATGCGTTATGAAGATAAATATTGTTAAATAAAAATAGTTAACTAATTAATAATTAGTAATTACATAAATTTTATTGAATAAACAACTCAATTTTATTTATACTACAATATTACATTATGAATTACATAAGTAATTAGTGCCACATAGAGCTTTTATGAGGTTCAACATGTCCACCGTCTTCAGTATCCTCATGTGTAGAGTTGGTATACTGCGAATCATAATCACCCAATGATACTTTTCTAGAATAATTTTTCCTAATAATTTATATTACATAATTTACATCAATATTAAGAGGGTATAATTTGTCAATATTCTATAATTTGCAAAGACATACTATCACATACATAATTAATAACAAATAATGTTTAATTGTTCATGGTGAATTGGTGACATACTAAATTTCTTTTAATTTGTATAATTTGTCTATAACAATAATTTCAAATTAATTCATAAATAACTCCATACTCTATGTATAATTTGTCTATACCAAGATATAAGTTGATTTACATATTGATCTCATGTTTCTCGAAACATTATATAACTCCATAATCCATACTCTATGATTTATCCATATTTCATAAATTAATTCTATTATTTTCATACAAGAATTTTAATTTCAATTTCACAAATTCTTTAAATTGAAAAGCCAAACATTAGGGGAACGAAGAAACAGACTTTTATCTTTTGACTGTACAATCCCAAGGTGATTTTAATCCCCAGCTTCCACTAAATCTGACCAGTATTTTATTTATATTAATTGTATATAAAAGTAGCACTTTCTCTCCCTCTCTCTCTATTTTCCCAGGGCCCCCACAAGCCTAGGATCGGCCCTGATCTTTGGCAATTCCAGTCCAATGGTCCCAACCCCCAAGCCACTTGGGTCTTTCTAATTCCTCCTACCATAGATATGATTCTTTTTCACATTTTTTTTTTTGAATTTTTTTATAATCAAGTGGCAAGTATGGACCTTTTCCCTTGCAACCTTCAAGTTAGATTATTAAAAAAATTAAGATGTTGATAATTTTGATTATTGACTAATTTAATAATTAGTAGGTGGTTCAAAATAAAATTCAATTGGCTAAAACTGGTGGCATATCTACAAGTCTTGGCGACTTTGCCTAAAGTGTGTGTTCTTTGCTGTGAGCTTTTTAGGCCTTTTGTGCAGTGAGCTTACAGAAAATCAACCACTTGCCAACTGTTAGAAGGTGGCCAGATCAGTGACCCCAAAAAAAAAAGGGGGCCAGATAAGTGAACATATATAGGGTCATCTCAGGACTCAAGAATATAATGTCATAGTGTGTGGACTTGAGGTGGCCTTGGCCCAAGCTATTGGGTGTGAAATATTTTGGAGGAGAGCCATAAGGTAGATGAAAATTGATAAATGGACCCAAAGATGGGGCTTTGTAGATTTCTTTTCTTCTCAATTGTTTGTATTAGTTATGATATTTGGAGGAGTTGGATTTCAATCTCAAATTGTTATTTACATTTTGTTTTTGTCAGAAGAGAGAGGACTATCAATTAGACACCTTTTTTTTTTTTTTTTTTTTTCTGAAACTTTCATGATCAGCCCCGATAACTTTTTCTTAGACCTTCTAAAAAGGTTGATTGTGGCCTTAATTACCCATTTCTGATTTAATTTGAGTATATTAATGTACGGTGGGATTCTCCCAATTTCTGCTTTTAAGTAGCTCTATAAGGGTCTTTCTGATTCAATTACTTTGTATTGATCTTCTTGCACTCATTTTCAGGTTACAACTTACAAGTTATATATCCATCATTCTTGTTTTATTTCAATTCACTAATCTTTATTGTTGTTTTGCACTTCACATGCACATTGTAAACATCTTGTGGCTTGTTGGCACACCTTGCACATCTCGGGTAAAATTATACCTAGTCATCCACAATCCACATACAACAGGTTTATTGATTTATAGGTAAACCAATAAACACAAAGAAATTTAACCCAAATATTTTTTTGATCACGAAAGAAACGTCAACATTGTCATAATATGAATATTCTTCCACATGATGAATCTGCAAAAATTCAATGTTTTTTTTACTACACAGTGTCCTTATACAAAAATGAAAAGGAAAAAAATGTAAGTGGACAATATAAATGCATATGAGAGAACCTGATTTTTTAAAAAAGGTGTGATTCGAGTATTGCAGTTCATTTATTTTTCTGTCTCCTTCTTCCTTGGTTTTTGGTGGCATGTTCATATTTGTTGGGAGGATGGTTTAATGCTTTTATCTCATATGCGTACCCATTTTTCTCATATTTATCAGGAAGGTTTCGCATTAGCAAATTGTTTGGCTAATTATGTGGTGGACCATAATCTCAACACTTTTCGGGTTCCCTAATTTTCGTTTTGCTTGATTATTAATTGTTCTAGTTTTTCTCTGACGGGTAAGGGTTCCTATGTTCCCTTGTCTAGGTGTTTCTCTCAAAAAAAAAAAAAAAAAAATTCTTCCAATATCTCAAGTTGTGAGAAATAAAAATAAGTAGATTTGACCCAAATAAGAAGTAAAATAAGTAGTTATCCAAAAAAAAAAAAAAAAACAAGGAAAATAAGTAGATTGATAACTTACTTAATAGTTAATAGCAGCTCCTCCCGAATTGGAAGCAGTTCGATCTGGCATATAATGCTTCATGAATTGAACTTAAAAAACATATAAAGAATACAAATCCAAGAAAAACGAAGAAGCCATGATTTATCACAACAAATTAAGATCAAAAGCAAAGATTATATTTAATTCGTTTAAAATTATTTGACAAACTCATGAAACTAGCTTGAAGCCACAATCACCAAATATATGGTACGTGTTACTAAGCCATGCATGTAAGTATATAAATGTAGGTCAATTTACATGATATATTTGGCAATTTTTCTTCCCACACAATGCATGCTATGTTTAAAGTGTAATATGGACCGTTGATATTTTTTATGTTTTGAAAGGATTGCATGATGATTCGTGATCAATATAAAATCATAGTTAGCTTTATACAAGACGAAAATTAAAATTATGTTTCATTACACTTTACCCACCCGATCTTTGACATCGATCTCACTTTACCACCTAAAACAATTGTGTCAATTTATCATTTGAATTAAAAATTTATTGCAATGTACCACATCCGGCTTATTTTATCTAGATTTTTGTTAAAAATAAGAGTGTTTTTGTTTTTTCAAATAAGTTTTCTATTGTGTTAAAGTGGGTGAAGTGCAAAACAACCATTTTTTTTTTCTAACAATAGGAACTTGAAAAAGATCAAAACATTCTTATTTTTAACAAAAATTTAGATAAAATGATCTAGAAGTAGTACATTGTAACATATTTTTAATTCAAGTGGCAAATTGGCACAAATTTTTTTTTTTTTAAGGTGGTGAAGTGAGATATATTGAGTCCAAAATTCTGGTAGGTAAAATGTAAAAAAACCTTAAAACTATGAGAAAATTGTCATTTTGCTCCTCTAATAATTGGATTTGTATAAAAAGTGGTTATATTCTCACCCTCCTATCTTATTTTTCCACTCATATTTTAATGAAAAAGATAATGACAAATTTATCCTTTTGTAAAATGACCTATAAGGACTCACTTGACTAAAAAAAAATATAAAAAAAATCTACTCTACCCACCCATCTTTACTCACCCATCTCTTTACATCGACATAAACTCCATATATAAACTCTAAAATCTTTTTTTTTTTTTCTTTCTCATATAGTCATATCATTATTATTTTTATTATAATGTTTTTGGGTAATGTACAATCAAATCAATATCAGAGAAAATTCATGAAAAGGTAAGCAAAAAATTTCTTACCAAAAGTTTAATTGCATTAGTTTGTAAAAAAAAATGCCCGCTACTGCGTCTTGAAAATGCAATGGAATATTAGCGTTTTTTCTTCCTCCCCTGGGTAATGAAAAGCCCTTTTATTATGCTCTCATTTGCTGGAAATTTTTTTTGACAAAAAACAAAAGCTGGAATTTTTCTTGAGTAGTGGAAGTGGAAGTGGAAGAGAGAAACTAAAGTGGTCGATTTAGTTTGTTTTTCACTTCAAACGATTTAATTCAAAATAGTATTATTCTAATTGGTGCTTAAATAGCACATAAAAATCACAGAAAACAAAGTATATAGAGAAATTCATGCAAGATTTTTCAACCTCTTGTATAAAAAAGGCACCGGTAGTGTTGTTTTTTATATGTTCGGGGAGAGCAACTACCTTTGATATTCACCGCCAAAATCACTTCCTTATCACGGGTGTCTTCACACCAACCGTATTGTAAATAATCGCATACCAAATGCAGACCTTTAAAGAGGTCAATGATTGCATCGCATTTGAATAAATAATACAAGCACCTATTGAGAACAAGAGTGAATACTAATATGAATAAATACTTCAAAGAGTGGCCCATCCAACGTTTGTATATAACCATGAAAGATCCCAAGCAATCTTTCAATTCAATTGAAAGAGTTGGATAATAGTTAAAGGGGTGAGAAGAATGTTTATTAGATGGGTGTTTGAGTTGGTATATTAAAGAGTATTATAGAAATAACGAGGAATGTGAAAAATATTTTTTATATTTTTTCAAATTTAATAGAAGTGTAAAAATAAAGTGAGTGAAAAAATAGTATAAGGGGTGAGAATATAAGTACTCTTATATTATTTGCTCTCCATACATCGAATTTGGACCCCACAATTAATTTTATGACATTTCATGTGAATTTCCTAATATGGGTCAACTTTGTATACACTCACAATTCTTTAAAGTCCAGTCAATTAATTTTTAAACACAAGCAACACTTTATAATGGTCGGCTCTATTATAATGGATAAATAACTTTTATTACTCTTTAGAAAAAATAAATGAAATAATCTTTTATGGTTGTAATTTGTTGGTAAATGAAAATTTCAATTAAAGTATATAGTAATACTACAGGCACGCTTTTGAATTTTCATTTGTGTTATCTATCTAACTGGTGTATACACGTATATTTTCTTAGTTTCTCTTTGTTGATGCAAATTTTCGTAAGAGAGATGCAACAACTTAGAGATGGTAATCTGGCTGATCAGAAGTCCTGCCAGATGATGAAGTGGATGTCGAATCGAAATCTTCCTGCACAAACACAAGATCAAAAGAGTTGGTCCGGTGTGGTACCAGCCAAACACACTTCGATGATGAAGTCAGTGATGTGTGTTTGGAAGTGTTTGTGTAGGAACAAAGAAGAACATGTGATGAACTTTGGAGAATGAGGAAGAACAAGGTAAGATTTTCTGGGTTTATTCTCAGCAAGTTGGGGATATTCTGATAGGTTTTTTGTGAGTGAAGTTGTGTATTAGATTGTCCTCATTTTGTGCATATAAGTCAGCTTATATAGGCAAAGGAAATGGTGAAGGGTAAATTACCTGCATAGTGTGAAGGGTTGAGAAGAGGCCACACATTCGGTCATGAATAGTGGCATGCACAGCTACTCACCTCCTTTACATTCAATGCTGCATTGAATGCAAAGATGGATGATCAAGTGAGATACTCTAATAGTCATGACTGTGAGTTGGGAAGTCTCATCTGTCAGAGAGCCATGTTAGAGATATTCGAATGAGGCGGTTCGTCCTGACTCCGATCTTCTGGAATGACGGTGGGATCCGAGCCGAACTGATCATAGATATCATATACGCGGGTATAGAAAACATCTATGTTCGGATCGGGCATGGATTAATTCAGATTGACTTGACGTATGATAAGACAATCCTCACCCGACGATAATCTGGCAATCTGAGAAAATGGTCACCAAGTGCCGAGCTTAACCGATTTGGGATAACTAAGAAGAGATGAACATTCCATTCTTAAGGTCTCCAGGTCGGTTCGATTCGAACATGGAGGTTTGCCGAAATGATCCGATTCGAACCGGAAAAGAACACTATACCGAGCTGGTATGATGACATGGAGGCCAAGTCTGACCGTTGGAGAGTCAAAGCCTGAAGTTTTATCTGACTTACCATGTGTCGACCCATAATTGGTTGTTAAATTCATGTAAATTTATACACAAACACTCTTTTATGTATTGTAAGAGTACGAGTGTATCTACCTCTTATATATAAATTTTTTTCTATATAATAATACTAAAGAGAAATAACTGTTATGATACAACACTTTTATATTTATTACTAGTTTTTCGGCACGGGCGGAAGAGCTTGCGACTTTTCCATATGACTGTCATAATTGGAAGAGAGAGAGAGAAACATGATAATTGTTGCTGTTTTCTTTTCTTTTTTCTATTTTTACCTTATTATTTCATTTTGCATTTTTTTTAAATAGTAGTTTTGGTCAATAAATTAGTAGAGACCTTAAAACTTTAGGTCTAATTTATTCATCTATACTATGTGTTACAGATTTTTCCAAATGCCTGAAATATCATTTTATTAACTCTCTAGTACCACTATAAGGTGTTTCAAAAAAAAAAAAAAAGTTCCACTATAAGGTAAACCTTGAGGAAGTTTAGTTACTGTACCATGGTTCCACTTCCACAGGACCACAGGTGGACCGCAGATTATACGCCACGCCATACTTTAATAAGACGCAATAATCCGTCAAAATTAGAAACTAAAATACTATTTAATTTTATTCAAGTTTTAAACACACACACACACTTGCCCTTACCTGCTCTCTTCGGGCAGCACGAGACACGAGTCACAGTGTCACACCATCTTTCTAACACGATCACAACGCTGCCCGTCCTGCCCGAACCCTGACTGGAAAACTACGGGCAGTCGCTCTCCAGTACCCTCTCTCTCTCTCTCGCTCTCTCTCTGACCTCCTCTGATATTTCTATATCTGCTGTCTCCTTGTCTCTACGATCACGATCCGACGGTCCACAATGAACGGAGCCTCTGACGCTGTTTTCTCGAGGTTCTAGACCCTGAAACCCTCAGATCTCTCTTCCTGGTACGATTCTAACCCTCTCACTCTGAATTCTCAGTCTTAGCTTCGTAAATTCACTGCTTTTCTGCTTAATTTCAAGCAATCAGACCTCGATCTTCAAGCTGTTCTCTTCTTCTTCACTCTTTACCACCGACTTCTCTTTTCCGACCATTTTTGTAGTTTCCAAGCTTCATTTTCCCCAATTTCAGCTCTCCCTCAGTAAAATACCTGATTTCCAGTGGATTTTAGGCCAATTTCGGCTGATTTTGACTGAATTTATCCGAATTTCAGCGGATTTCGACTATATTTCCGTCAAAAAATCGGAAATCTCCCGAGAAATTCACCGCTAAGCTCTTCGCCGGTGATCTTTTCCGGTCACTGGAAGTCGTTCTTTGTTTTCTTCTCAAAATAACGGTTAACAAACCCTTTTCTTTTTCGCTTTTTATATTCTTCATATTTTCGTTTTTATTTTTATTTTTATTTTTTTTGAGTCGTATGGCATGAGATCCAACGGCTAGTACGGTTTCGAAGCAGATCCGACGGTCAGCAGATTATTATTGTGTTATTTATTTATTGTTGTTGCCTTGTCGGTGTTGCTGTTGCAGGTTCCAGTTTGCCGCACGAATGGAAACTAACTACTACGGTTCGGTGGGGGGTGCTACGCTCGATAACGGCCCGCTAACGTGTGCCGTGGAAGCCTTGGCGGGTTTGCTTGTCTCGGCTCTGCTCAGAAGCCAGCTCTTGGCTCTGGTAAGCCACACTCTACAGCTCACGATTTTTACTGCTTACTCTTTACCGGAATTAACTGTCCTCTCAATGTCTGCGTTTTTTTTTTTTCTCTTAAAAGCTTTTTAACCGTTTTTTGGGTCTTTTTGAGATGTATGCATCATGCTAACATGAGCTGGTGCTACATCAGTTTTGCTTTGCCCAGTCTTGCATGCTCCCTCCCGTATTTTCGTCAATTTTTTTACTATTTACGGTTGTCTAATCTAAACTCCCGGCTAGACTGCGCCATCTGGTTTGTTCTCTCTAGCTAACCTGCGCCGTTTGGTAAACTTTCTTTTTAACTTCCGTTTCCTGGCGTTGCGCGCGCGCCTGGCCGCTTGGTGTGGCGACTGGCGGTGGATTTGTTTTTAGCATTTGCCAACTTGCGCTTGCTGTGTCTTACTTTTGGTGGTCTCAGATTTCAATAATATCTTCAACTTTTCTATAAAATTTGTTTTTTGATATATTTCTCAATATATTTCTAAGACTCAACATTCTCAAATAATTTTTCTTGATATTTAATATTTTATTAATATTTCAATTTTTTAGATGATAGACTGTAGACTTGCTAGTCCGTTTAACATGAATATCTAATATTTGAGTCATAAAAAATTTGTTGCTTTACCCGGATTTGGAAAAGATTATATTAACTTTAGTTTTAGGGCATGGGTTGAGTTCCGCTGTCTGGTAGCATTGGGGGGGTCCACATGTTTTCGTAAAATCTAATTTGTCGTGTTTAGAAGGAATAAGGATATATCAAAAGTCAAAATGGACAAGTACGACGAAGCACCAACAAGGTTGTACTGGGAATATTCTCTTTCTGATGCTTTGAATTGTCCGTCGATCACAACTCACAAGTTGCAAACCAGCTAGTGGTTTTTTTTTTTTTTTTTTTTTTTTTTTTTTTTTTTTTTTTTTTTTTTTTTTTTTTCTTTTTCGTTTTATCAATCAAATGCTTGTGTTTTAATTACATGTAGTCAAGTGTCTATTTTTTTAATCTTCTGTTATCTATTATATTCACATAAGCTTACACCCATTATTATTAGCCTAAAATAATAGCCTAGCCCTAGTAGCTAGTGCTTGGAGATATTATTCCACTACTCTCTGCACTACCAACTCGTTCACTTTACCTTTTTCACATTATTATGCATAGAACATATTCTAAATGTCCCGAAACTGTGCAACACAAATCGAAAATCAAAAAGTAATGAAGGAAGAAGATGCTCTCCTTGTATTATTTTTCCTTTTTTTGGGTGGCAGAATATTATCGTTCTATTACCACCAAGGTCATGTCATCATAATCCTTACATTGATATATAACAAACACACAAACCTAATTATGTGTGATGCATACTTTATTTACCAAATAATTATTTCATAAATGTTGATGCCCATATTAATTGCTTTGTTCGTATTGCTCATTGTTTAACATTAAATTCACAAGTGACGAATTGTTTTATCTAATATGTCTTGGCATGACCTGTTGCTCTGCAATATATCTTTGTAAATTGATTCCAGGATCCCCTTGGCCTTTTACCTAACAACAAAGCTAGTATCAAACAAGAGGTTCACACTCAATGCCAAGCCAAGCCAACAGATGCTGAGGGAGATGATGGAGATGAAGACGACGATGATGATGGTGATGGTGGATTTGAAGAAGGTGAAGAGGACTTGTCATCCGAAGACGGAGAGGATTATGGCAGCAAGCCTAACAACAACAAGAGTAACGCAAAGAAGGGTCCAGAAGGCGGAGCAGGTGGGGCAGAAGAGAACGGAGGAGAGGAAGAGGATGATGAAGAAGATGGTGATGACCAAGGGGATGATGACAACGACGACGACAACAATGATGAAGAAGAAGATGATGACGACGACGACGATGATGATGATGATGGTGGAGAAGAGAATGAGGAAGTAGCTGAGGAAGAGAATGAGGAAGAGGAAGATGAAGATGAGGAAGCACTCCAGCCCCCAAAGAAGAGGAAGAAGTAGACTAGGAGAATAGTAAAGCCTCCCCTCACACTTTGTGTGACTTGTTGTCTAACATTGGTGGTTTTATTTAGCTGAGGGAGGATTTTCTAGGTGCTGTTTTAATCAGTAACTATATTTCCGTTGTGTCTAGGGGTTAAAAAACACTACATTTCCATTTCACAAGTAGAGAACATACAACTGTTGAGGTGCGGCAATGATAAAATCGAGAAAGGCCATGTTCTCAGTTTAGTTACCTTCAATCTGTTCTGTTTGTTGAATAACTTGAATGGTTTGCTTAACTGTGGTTTTATGGTAAAACGACCTAAAATAAAAATCATTAGGCAAAAAGGATATTTTCCATTAGGCTTGAAAACAAACCTCTTTTTTACTTTGAAAAATATTATCATACTTTGATTTCAATCTCGTCTCCCAACAAACCTTGTGCAAAAGTAGGTTTTTCAATTTTGAAAAAAATACGTCCACGTCATTTTTTATCTGGGGAGGATTCGAATTTGGAACATCTCCAAACGACTAGATTGTAATACTTGAAGAGCTTTTCAATTTTCCCCAAAAAAAAAAAAGAAAAAAAAAAAGGTTAGTATTATATTGTTGTTTTGAACTTGATAATTTCACCATATTTTACCTTTGGTTTGTTGACACCAAATTTTAAGGGTCCATATGCTTGATATTTGAAATATGACTAAATGAATCTGATAAACATCCTGCCATTTTATTGGTAGAAACTTTTTGGGGGCCAAAGAGGGCAGTTTTATCTAAGCATGATTATGTCTTTGCTATGAATGTTTGTGGTAGTCTTCCCAGTTTACATTTTTTTTTTTTTGGGTGTAGAAGTATAATTCAGTGATCAATAATAGGTTACTAATAATTGGCTTCTATATCTGAACCCCCGTTGAAGTGTCCCAAATGGACACCCATGCCAAAAATTATAACACTAAGCTTTAAGATAGGGGAGATTTTATAGAATCAGAACATATAGAAAAAGGTAGATGTACTAAGAAAGAAAGCACAAATTGAGAAATCACGGTTGTAGATCATCACAAAATTCAATAACTACGGAAAAAACTTCTCGAAAACAAAGAATTCCGTTTTGTTGCAGGCTTCCTGCTAACATTTTCTTTTAGGGAAAAGAATAAACTAAGGGGAATAGAATAATTCATTGTTTCTTGGCTTATTCAAAGTTAAGAAGGCTAGCTCAGGTTCTCAAATTAAACAAACAAGAATTGTATAAAGACCTGAATCATGGTAATTCTATTTAACATATTATAGTAGATCCAACCTTGAAGCTTCCACCACAGCAAGATTACGTGATTACCACACAGAACAAATTGATACCCCCACTCACAGTAAACTAACAATTCCTCTGATAACCCGATCAAAATAAAATAAAATAAAATCCTCCGATAAAACTGCCTGCTACACACTACACAGTTCACTTAACAAGATGAGGGGACACTTCAGCAAATCATATACTTCTTATTATCAACATGCATGTTAGACATTGGAATTAGACTAAGAACCTCAATCAAAATCAACTCTGGCTAACATGTACCTGGTGCTCTCACAAGAGAACCCAATAAGAGATTACCTCATGACACAACCCAAATGAGGGAAATAGAAAATTTCCGAAAAACAAGAATCTTTGCCGAACTACTAGATGTGCTACACCTCAATCTACCTTGGGATCATACAGGTCCCTCAATATACAACATTCGCATGCCTATTCACGTGACTTGAGAATGCAACTAGATGAAAAAATCTAGCGCTACCTAAAAGGTACTTCAAGAAACAAGTTGCTCATCTATCTTAGTATGCCTGTCATATTGTCACCCTTCCATAAATCCAATGCCTTTACAAAAGGAATACTCTTTGAAGAACTCTATGAGTGCCACAATTAACCTAATGTGTCACTAATTTTGTTATTAGGAACAAAGTAGTGCTTCTTTCATATTCATTTCAGAAGGTCCCTTCAAAAATAAAGAAGGTGCCCAAGGCATATTGCATGAATTGCACATTAAAATTCTTTTTCTTAGGACAAGGAAAGAAGAAATGAAGCAAAATCTAAAAACAAAAGCCACGAGATGTTTGAATAAATAGCCTCTATTGAGAAAAACCATTCAAAAAGTAAAATGAAGAGAGGTAACATCCCAAAAAAGGGAAAGCAAGACAGTAATAGTGAAATGCACAAACCAAACAAAGCTTAAAGAGGGTTAAGAAAGGATGCATCAAAAGCACTGAGACATTTATTTGCATGGTAGCTCATTCCCATTGTTCATGGCTTTAACCCATATTCACCTCCCAAACTATAAAACGACAATAATGGAGACTTATTTTACCTATAGAAAAACAAAAACATTTTTAAGTTTTACTCCTAAATCCATGTAGCTGACTTTGCGGGGTTGAATATTCCCCGCACTATTTACTACATAGTAGTAGATACTACAATTACACATTAGAGAAGACAAATATCATACTTTGAACATTGCCATAACAGAAAAACTAAGACTCCCAGTGTTAATACACTAAATAGACCACACACACAATTACCTTAAATAAACTTTTTTTTTAAATATATATATATATATATATATATACCAGAATGGCTAATATGAGGTACTGAGAGGAACTGTTTTATAAGAGTCCTTAAATTAATCTAATCACACATATTTTTATTAACTTAAAACCTCACTCATACCTCATTTTATTACCCAATAACCCGTTTTAAATTACTAACCCTTTAAAAAAAAAACATCGCCCAAAGGTCTAAAGGATCGATAGGCCACGCTTTCATGGTTCGTATTTGTACTAGAAATCAGAATCAAACGAGCTTTTACCCTTTTGTTCCACATGAGATTTCTGTTCTCATTGAGCTCATCTTAGAACACTAGCGTTATCTTTTAACAGATGTGTTGCCCCAGCCAAACTCCCCACTTGACAATGTCTTCCACCCGAATCGGCCCTCCGAGGCAGGCCTTGGGTCCAAAAAAGGGGCAGTGCCTCGCCTCCGATTCATGGAATAAGTAAAATAACGTTAAAAAGTAGTGGTATTTCAATTTCACCGTTTTTTACCCCTCAGTCGACAGGTTCACCCCATACCTCCTAGGGTGTAGAATTGGGCTTGTGGAGGTTGCACGTTAGGTTTTAACTCTTGGATTTTGGACGAACCCAAAATTAAAACCTAACATAAAGCCGACAAACCAAGTGTCATTTAATTAATCTAAGAGCTCTTATAAAACAATCCCTCATAATTAGTCCCTCATAGTAGTCGAAGTCATACATTAATATTGTACTTCCATAATTCAACTCATCAACATATTATTGTACGTTCAACTAAATGGACCTATTGATATTCTAAAACCTTTGTGAATCCCTAGACTTGGATTTATATACATCCCTTAAACCTAAGGACATGCATTGAAAAAAAGAAAAAAAAGAAAAGAAAAAAAAAGCCTCTTCACCTAACAAAATGTATGTCAGGAAAGAGGCTGCTACTACAAGTGTAAGAGAAAGATATGATAGAGAACCTTAAAAAAATTTGCCTTTTTCTTTTATTATAACTAATTACAAGTAACTAAAACATTTATATAGCACTCTTGTAACATAGTTTCAAAATTAGTATAATAAGGCAAATTTTGATACATTTGAAACAATTTAACCATAAAAAAAAAAAAAAAAAAAATTCCCATATCAAATCCGAATACAAAATTCCCTTTCATATTATTTAGTAATTTGCGAAAAGAAAAAAATAATTCAAAATTAACTCAATTCCTCAAAAGGACATGAGCTAAAAGTAGTTTCCTTAATATAAAAACCATTACATAGGGGCATAATAAATTGATGTAAAAAAAGAAAAAGAAATAATTTCAATAATATAAATGAAGAGAGGGAATAAAGATAAAATAAAGCCCCAATATCATATGGTTTATCGATAGTCATGTGTCATCTTATATTGGAATAAGAAAAAAAGCACAAAAGAACATTAAGGAAATATTAAAAAAGTGGAAAAATGGAGGAAAGTAAATGGGGAAAACAAAAAAGATATCCATTGGAAATGATATAGAAACTGAGCATTAAAGTGAAATTGGGAGTTGCAAATTCTTACAGGATAAAGGATGTCAAAGATGTGATCAATTAAAACAAAGAAAAAGAGGGACGTCCACCAAGTTGTTGTCGAGTTTGACCAACTTATGAAGATATGGACAATGAGAAAACTATATTAAATTCCAAGGTCTTCCCTATAAAAAAACTTCCAGAAAAAGTGACAACCCAAAGCAAGCTCTAAAGATACAAATTCCCCAAGAGCCATGATCATCCTTCCTGAACTTCAGCGACACTTACTCTGCAAAGATACAGCCCAAGAATTTAACGGTAGAAAACACAATAAACTCCCTTTTAAATGAATTATCATCCCTAAAGCTTCTAATAAATTAAAGCTTTAAATATCAAAACCTGAAAAGTAAGAAAAAAATTCAAGTTCAAAGGAGTAAGAACATATGTTCAAGTGATCCATGTTACAAAAGTTCTGAGGCATGGCATCGTGATGATATAAATACAAGGATTTAGTGCAGTAATATAAACCCAAAAAGGCAAAGGATTGGAAATTCAAATACCAACAGAATATATGGGGGAAAAAAAAAAAAAAGTTGCAAACCACCCAAAAGAAAAGTGGTTGGTTAGCATCCATCTGCATTGGTTTACAACCAACCACTGCATCAAAATGGGCATAAATTGCCCATTTTGCCCTCACGTGAAGGGCACAAGTTATTGACTGGATGGAAATATGAATGGAATCTTAAGAAATTGACAGAATGGGCCACATTGGCCTATTTTTAAACGTTTGAGGAGTTACTTAACCAAATTTGTAATTTGTGGGGCAATTTGACACCCAGGCCATAGTTGAGGGGGCAGTACTTAAGCCTAAAATAAAATAAAGGAAGTTGCATGATCAAACTGAGGCCGAAAAAAAAAAAAAAAAAATTATAACCTAACACTCCATAAGTGGGATGGGCAATAAATAGGAAAAGTAGCAATAAAAAATCAAAATTACAATAAAAGAAGTATCCTGGAAACTGTCAAGGAAACAACATGCAAAACAGCAAGGCTTGATGCAAAATTAAAAATCGTAAATTCTTGGATTAGACAGACAATAGCAGTTAAAGGTGATGAAGGACATTAATATATATATATACCTCAGACTTAGAAGGAAAGTGACCTTTATTGTGTACAGGGGTGGATCCATGTTATAGCTAATTGGGTCAGTTGCCCCCAGTGAAATTAATATCTTCCCTCCAATTGTTATATGCAATAGTATGGTTACAAATACGATTTTGCCCCTGTTTCGTGTCTCATAAGCTGACTCCCAAATAGATAAAAGGAAAGATATGGTAGCTAATCTTAGAGGATGCATTATATTATTTCTGTTCTTAGAGAATACATCATATTATTTCTGTTCACTATTGACATAAGACTTAACAGTGGGATACAATACAACTGCTTAAATAGTTAAATGGTTGCACTTGATCAATTATTATTATTATTAAAATTTGTCTCCTCTAAGCTAAATTCCTGGATCCTCAATGGGCATCCTAACAAACAGTTACAACTTACAACTATTTAACATGTTCTAAAACCTCTCTTTATGGTAATCTGTTCTTGGCTTACTTCCTCAGTACTGAAATTCTTTAAGCTCACCAACAACTACTTTCACTGAATAACATACAAATTTTGAGAACTTGACTCTTGCCTTTCTTAACAACCTATGCAGATTATGAAACTCATAAATTACTTGGTAAGTAATATGTATAAACAATTCAAAAGCGTTGTAAAGCTGTAAACACCGGATATGAAAAAGAGACAGAATCCAAGTACTAGTAACGAAATTGTACATTTTAAATCTATACAGATCACAGTATAAGACAAATTTTACCACAAAACTACCAAAAACTAAATCTGAATGAGCATAAAAGGCAAAATGAAGGAACATAAGCATGGAACTAAGACATGAGAAATGTAATTGCAATATATCATACCACATATACGATGGATACCCAGTGAGTGATCCACTAGCCCCCTGAGGTCTACCAGAAGCCTGCTGTCCAATCTGCGTATTTGGATATACGTGCTGCAGACCCTGCAGCGTAGGAAGAGGCACACTCGACCCGTATGCACCCGACCCATATGCACCAGATCCGTATGCGCCAAGCAAGGATGAGGGGTTCGCCCCACCTAAACTATTAAACCCATGAGACCCCCCACCTAAACTGACCAGCCCATGAGACCCCCCATTGTACCCACCAACACCCACCTGACCCACTTGGCTGCCCTGAATAACACCTGCATTCAATGCCCCTCCCACCATGCCCGGGTTCATTGCTCGGGCCATCATAGCCGGGTTAGCAGACCCAGGAACCAATCCTCCACCACCCACATTGGCCATTAGCCCGCCGTACATTGGATTGAGGCTCGGGTGCTGACCGAACAACGCCATATTCTGCGCAGCAGCCACCGCCGCCAGCACCGGAGGCTGCATCTGCGTCTGCACAGCCGGCGTAGTAGCTGAATTCTTGCTCTTGGAAGCCTCGGCCGCCCTCTGGCAATGCAATTGGTGCCCTCCAAAGACCTTGTATGGCTCTTCAAGAGCCTTCTTCGCACCCTCCGGAGTCTTATACACAAACAAAGCAAAACCCCTCGATTTTCCGGTCTGCGAATCGAACCCAATCGGCCCGGTCTCGATTTCCCCAAATTTGGCAAACAGAGCCCTCAATTTCTCGCCGTCGGCATCGTGCGGCACGCTGCTCACGTAAATCTTCCTCCCCGCCGAGTCCGATTGGCCATTAAACGACGACGTCGACGGCGTGGCGGCGTTGTTCCCCGGTCCCACCGAGGCCAATTGGCACGAAGCGATCCGATTACTGATCGTCATCTTAGGTTTCTTCAACGCCTTGGCGGCTCCGCGGCGCGTTTTGAAGAGGACGAAGCCGTAGCCTTTGGCCTTGCCCGTGGCTTTGTCCATAACCACATTGCAGTCTTCGATCTCGCCGAAGGCTTCGAAGGCGGAGACTAGGGTTTGGCGCGTGGTGTCCCAGCCGAAACCATGGACGAAGATCTTGCGGTGCGAAACGTCCGAGTCGGCGGCGGCGCGAATGCGGCTGTAGAGGGCCGAGTCCTTTGAGGCGGCGTCGGTTATGAGCTCGATGAGTTGCTCCTTGGAGTAGGGTTCCAGGAGTAGAGGGAGATCCTCTAGGTCGGACTCGGAGGAGGAGTCCGAATCGGAATCGGAGTCGGTTTCAGGTTCGGGTTCGGGTTCAGGATCAGGTTGTTTCTGGTGCTGCGCTTCTTCTTCTTTCTTTTGATTGAGTTTTCTGGTTTTGGGTTTCTTCTCGATTCTTTTGTCCGACGTTTTGATGAGCCTGCGCTTCTTCGTTTTTGTGGTCTTCGCCATTGGAGAGAGGTTGACGCCCACAAAGAGTAGTGAGAGCACTGAGCAGCGTTTTCGGGTTGGAATGGAAGAAGATTACGATTTTACTTCTCTTTCTGAGCACACGTGTAATAGTGCATTTTCACAATTAAATAGATGGCTGCTATATGGCGGTAGAGATCTCACGTCTCTAAATCTAAATCTCCCTGTCCCTCGTGTTCCCTCACACATATTTAAAAAAAAAATATATATATATTTTAAGTAAAATAACAATTACAAGAAGGCTCTCAAAAAATATGTAAGATGGGATAAAGAGGGATAGAGGATTTCAGAACAGAAGATCTCTATCCGCTATATGCCACCCTTCTTCAAGAAAGTTTGGGATTTGCTGTATGGCGAGAAAAAACTGTTTCTGTTGTGTGATGAAAAAAAATTGTTGTGAGATAAAATAGATGTGTACATAAAATTGTCAATTGTCATTTCATAAATTGAGTGAGAGTAATATTGATAGTCAGATGTGCTTTCACACATAGCAGTTTTGGAAAGCACCCCTCTAGTTGCTTTTTCTTAACCTAAAAAATGGCTTTTCCCAACCCCTGTTTTCAAAATAAGTTTTTTTTTAATATTTTTATCAAATACCTCAAATTGCATTAGGCCTCACCAAAAAGTCCAAGATCCGAAGCCCATCCAAAGCCCACCTGGCCCATTGGGCCCGATTAGCCCTGACATTTGGGCTGGGCTTGGGCCATCCCCTTGAAGCCCACAGCCTACCCAAAGCCCGGCCATCCCGAAAGGAGGTCCAAAGCCCGTTTACACACATATTTTCAATAATAAAAAAAAAGATTTTGGCTATATTTTGATTCGAACATGAGAGCTCATAGAACTAGTTTTAACTCTGAACTAACTGAGCTAATTAGTTTATTTGTCTAGTTTGTGAATCATAACATATTTAATAGGTTTTTCGTTTGTTTACTCCAATAAATTAGATTTTATATAATTTATATAATTTATATAATGTATTAATAATTTAATATATAATGAATCTCAATTTTTTTATTAAATATTTAAATGTATTATTTAGGATTTGGATGATTTTAAAAGTATTATTTGGAGTTTGGTTTGAGGTTTAGAGTTTTTATTGCATATGTCTTATAAATATACGATAAAATTGTGTTTCCAACGATTCAAACTGTTCATTTTTTAGTTCTCCACTTAAAGTTCATCCCTGCAAAAAATTTGCTCAACGGAGATGTAAAATTTAGGTAACGGTGATCCAACTTATGAACGATCGTGGTTTTTCTAATGATAATCGAACGAGTAGATGAATTTTGATTTGGTCGATTTTTTGTAAGGATGATTTTTTACTATGAACATATAAAATGAACAGCTAAGATTGTTGGAATCACGTTGTGGTCTTCAAAAGTATGGAAACGACAAGGTTTTAACGGGAAAGTTATTAGAATTATTCTCTTCAAGTGTATTTATATGTAAAAGCTTACATCTCAATCGTTTTTTCGACGATCTGTACCGTTCATATTTTAGTTTCTCACTCAAAGATAATTCATGCAAAAAATTAACTCAATTGGAGATATAAAAGTGAGGTAACAGTGGTCGAATTAATGAACGATCGTGGTTTAATAACTTTAATTATAGTTGTATTATAAAAGTTGTACATACACATATATATTTATGTTTTATTATAGTGGGTGGGGATGATGAGTGTTAGTGGAGGAATGGCTAAAGGAAGAGTTTGCGGTCTAGGGCTACAATGCAAGCAGATGGGTACAATAAGATATATCAAACCACATATTGATACAACTGAAATGTAACACGTACCTACGTATTGGTACAATTAAAACGTATCAAATCCATGTATTGGTACAACAAAGGAGTAAAATTTTGAAAATTTCGGTGAAATTTTGCCAAAAATTTTATTTTTTTGGGGTATGGAAATTATAACACGAAACCAAGCACTTTTCGTTAAAATGAAATTTTTGAAATTAGCAAACGAAAAACCTATTGAATATGTTATGATTCATAAACTAAACAAATAAACTAGTCAGCTCAATTGGTAGAGAGTTGAAGTTTGTTATGTAAGGTCATATATGTGTGTAAACGGACTTTGGGCCCATTTTGGGCCACTCATTCGGCCCTAGCCCGGCCAGGCCCTCCAAGCCCGCAAGCCCCAAGCCCAACGGACGGGCTTTGGACTTGTATATTAAGGCCCAAGCCTAGCCCGGCCTGACTCGAAAACCCTATTGGGCTCTTTTTATTCAAGCCTGAACCCGACCTAAGCCCGAAAGATTAGGGTCGGGCTGGCCCTGCCCGGCCCATTGCCGACCCCTAAATTGCATTATGGTGAAAATAAGTTACTTGTTTCCATCACAATGCAATCTCAAACTGGCCCTTTCTCTCACTATACATCCCCTTTAACCATTTTGTGAAATGACAAAAAAATCCAAAATAAAATTACCATAAAGGAAAAAAAAAACTGATAAAACAAACTCAAATCACCTAACACACCTTGTCGGCCTCCTTCCACTGCCACCGTCCTTGTTGGTGGCGATGCATATGCTTTTTCTTCCTCTCTCTCTCTTTTTCTCTCTCTCTCTCTTTTTCTCTTTCTCTTTTTTTTTTTTCTCTCTCTCTCTCTCTCTCTCTCTCTTTTTCTCTCTTTTGCAAGACCAATACCAAACAGAAATGGAGGCCGGCGAGCTTGCTGGGTTCCTTTTCTGTCCGACAAGGATCTTGCGAAAGAGAGAGAGAAAGAGATAGAGGAAGAGAAACAGAGAGAGGGGAGGAAGAATAAGACGACGACGAATCTAGCCACCTCCAACGAGTGCAGTGGCTGTGTGCAGGGTGGGTTGGGATTAGGATGCTGTTAGGTTTTTTTTTTTGGTGTACATGAGGTTTGGGAATATTGGGGGTGTGTATAGAGAAATTTTAAAAATTAAAGAGTAAAATAGGATTTGTAGAAGTAAAGGGTGTATAATTAGAGGAAAAATGGTGTGCATATAGTAGCCCTCATTAAATATCGCGGCACTCCAAAATCGACCTATATATTCCTCACATGTGAGTGAGGGAGTAAAGCAATGAAAGAGTATCTCACTAGAGGTGACAATTTTTGCTACGATCGGAACCCGATATAAATTAGCGGGTTTGAATTGATCATTTGAGACAAATATAAAAATGATATTACATGCTAACACGAATAGAAAAGGGGTTGAGTTAGTGTAAAACATGGATAATACGATTGTGACACGATAATGAGTAACTTTCCTCATTTTCTAATATGCATCAAATGAGTCACTTTATAATTATAGAGTTATTTTCTATATATGCTTTTATTAATATCATAATTTAAATAGATTTTTGTTTTTTAAATGATGCATAAGTGATAATTGTTGTTAAAAAATAAAGAAACTTATGGTTAAACTTATGGCTAATATTATCCTAATATTAATGAAATTTAAATCTTAATATTATCTTATTATATCATCTTAATATTATTATATAATCATAATATTATCATATTATCAATATTTTTTTGGTAACATTGTTCTAACGTACTACTTGTAATTTGTAATGTACCAATTGTACCATTTCATTTTTTCGAATGCTCAGCAAGCCCCATGCTTGCACTTGGTTTGTCAGCTTTAAAACTTAACATGCAGTTTTCATAAACCCCGTTCTATACCCTATGAGGGCATAAGGCGAACCATATTAAAACCCTAAACCCAAAATCCTAACCTCAAATATATGTAGTTTGTAATGTACCAAATATATCTTAAGTTTGATCATGCAAATGTTTAAGTGAATCACATATATAATAGAAGCACAAAATATTTAAATTAATTCATCTTAATCACTTAAACAGATATTATCTTTAATAATTTTAAATGTAAAACCAAATAGATATATCTTGAATAATTGTTTTAATTAAAATAAAAAATAAAAATTAAAGATATCCTAACGAGTATTATCTTCCATAATTTTTAAAATTAATTCATATTAATTATCTTAATTTTAAGCGATAATATGAGCTAAAATTCAAAAAATAATGTAATCGTCTATTTTTTTGGACCTTAGCCTAAAAAAATAGATTTTAGTGCAAATCTAAATAATTATATGATTTTAGTCCAAATGACACTCTAAAATTGGACATACACTTAATTATCTATACTGAGAATAAATAATTAGACTTAGGTCATTTAAAAAAACAGTTTTTAGATAGAGGCCGATGATGTTTTAAAATTTATAAGAAAATCCTTTTAATTCATAATAATTTATAAAAAAAATTCTTTTAATTCATAATAAAGTTCTTTTAATTTATAAAAAAATCATTTTAATTCATAATAAAGTCATTTCCCGATTTGAATAATATTTCTCCCAATTTGAAGGATTTTTCTCCTCCTACGGTGTAAAGTGGATTTTATAGAGACTGCATGTCAGGTTTGAACAAGATTTTGGGCTCTTGAAGTTAAAACTTAACATAAAATCGTCAAAAAAGAAAAATAAAAGGAATTAATTAAAAATCCTAAATCATTACCGGTTTTAGTCTAAGAAAGACTTATAAAATGGACTGAACTCTAAGTCTCTCTAATTAGAATTCAGATAATTTATTTTGATTGTTGTCAAATTGAGAAATGTCAAACAAAAAAGAAAAGGAAAGCCTAATTTCTGTCCAAGATAGTAGGCATAACATTTTTAAATTAACTTACATAACACACTCGTACAAAGTTCCCATAAAGTTCCCCCCAAAATTCTTTATTCTTAGATATTTAATTTTCCTCTTATTCTTAATCATCATTTTCACTCTTAATGTAGGAGACAAGAATGGCACGTGGCGGCTTTCCGGGGCGCCTGGCATGTTGAGAATGGAGATTATCGAGGAGCAACAAGTCCCCCTTCTGCCACTTTATGTCGACGCAGTTGTCCTCGGTGATTTTCTTGTAGGCTTCCACTGCTGACTCTGGAAGTTGACTGCCGTCTGCAAAACTGATGTTGCCTACATCTGCACTTGTGTAGTTTACAATGGTGTTGAACCACACTCTTCTTCCTCCATACTTCCTCACTGGTTTCAATGGCCCAAATACAATCTCAGCACTTCCATCTTCTTTGAATTTTACCTCACTGCATACAAGCTTTTCTTTTGCTCTACAACAACAACCCAAATACGTACATATATGAGAATGATCTGTGTCATTTTATTTTTGACACAAACTTTCAATTAGGTCTACTACATATAGGATTTCAACGATCCGAACCGTCTATTTTTTAAGTCTCTATTAAAAAATTAGATAAATCGAAAACTATTTACTAGTAAAGATTAAATGGTTGATATTTCATCTTTATAAGTAAATAGTTGACATTTAATCTTTATAAGTAAATAGTTTTTGATTTACTTAATTTTTTGCAAATATAATCATTTAATAGAGACCTAAAAAATAGATAATTCGAATCGTTAAAATCTTATATGAAATGGACTTTATTGAAAATTTGTGTCAAAAATAAGATGCCATGAATCCATTCTCATACATAATAACACATAATTAAATGAATATTAATATATTAGAATATACATATTCGAATTCTCTACTCATTTTTATGTGACTATTAATCGATCTAAATCGTTTATTATAAATTTAATGTGTGTGATTAAAAGATAAAACAAATTTCATAACACGTACTTTTTTGTGTGTGCACGTGAGATCACATATCTATGGATTCATAATCCTTACATAAGATTAGGACTAGTTAAACAAGTACATGTAACAGATGAAAGCAATTGGTTACTTTATATGCTTTTCAGTTTGTCTTACAAAACATTTCAAACCTACTTACTTGAAGGACTAGTTGAGAGGAACAAATAAGGGACAATGCATTTAAAATTTAAAGCTTTGATCCACTCGATGAATTATTGTATTCATTTCAATAATTAAAGTTTATAGATAATTAGCCAAGCCATAAAAGCAAAAATATTAGTTATTATGAAATGGTAGTAGTAATTACTTGTTACTCATGCCTTCATGTGAATTTTTGGATAATCTTTTCTTACCTCCTCTCAGCTTCTGCTTCATCTTGAGTACCTAGAAACGATTTCCATGTCTTACTGATAACCAAATTGGAATCCTCTTCTTTGATCATATTGATTCGATGGATAAAACCTAATGTTGATAACTTGGAGACAAATTCCGGGACTCTCTCTTCCATTTGGTCCACTATAACCTGACTAGGCAATATTGATGTCTCTCCACCCTCCGGGGATGGCTCTAAACAAAAGAAAAATATCTTTGCAGGGGATTTCTTGACCTGCATTTATCACATGCATGAAGTTTGCAGAATGTCAGTGTTGTGTAAGAAATGGAAGAAAAATAAAACATGCAATTGAATCATACAATAATTGGAACGTACATATATGCATGATAAAAAGTTGTGCACATTTTAATTAGATAGACTCATAATTTTAGGAGACGCTTACCAATGTAGTCTTTCCAAATGTTAAAAAAAGTCTCAAATTTGAATCCTTTTCCCTCATATAAAATAAAGAGCATGCATTTGGTGCACATATATGCATGACTTTAATTTATTCGATTTGATTGGACTGGATTTAGTATATATATTACACTTTAGTCATAATTAAGATGATGAACTAAATTACGATTTAATTAATAAACTATCAATGTATTTGATGATCATAATCACAATAAATAACATATAATATATATATATATATGTATGAGGAGGGAGAGAGAGAGAGAGAGAAGCTAGTAAGGTACGTGATGATCGAAGTGAACTAACCACAGCCATCTCATGATGGAAGTTAATAAATTGATGAGGAGGAGCCTCGTTGGCAGTGTAAACTCGACCTACCACCTTGGGACGTGAACCAGGCGCCCAATAAGGCATCTCTTCCCATCCAAATGCCTCAACCACACTCCCAAAATCCTCTGCACTCTTCAAACCAAAACCCCTAAACAAGATTGCTGAGTGTTTTTCAAGCACCTCATAGAGCCACTCCCTCTCTTTCTTCACCATCTCCACCAACTCATCTGCACCATACACCCCTTCAAAAGGAGGGTTCAGTGTTTTGGGAAACAATTTGCCCCCAAATACCTTTTCTCCTTCTATTTTCCCTTCCACAAATCCCATGCTTCCCCTCTCTCTCTCTCTCTCCCTCTCTCTCTCTCTCTCACAAATCTGTGAGCTTTAGCTTTGATGGTTTCGTTTATATATATAACATGCATCATCATGGTGGACTGCATGTCTGACACTTGTGTATAACACATTAATATCAGTAGGTACACTTGGCTCACATGCCCTTAATTAATAAAGAGAGCAGTTTTGCTCATTTTCTTTAACTACGGTGTAAGCTCACTTTCCTTTTTAAATTATGATATATGTTTAAAAAATTAACTATAGTTTACATTTGTATATTTAATTAATTTTTTTTTTTACATAAAACTCTTTTTGCTTGATTTAATTGGGTATGGATAGTTTTTGGAAGTGGTTTTTGGCATTATTTTAGGAAAGTTTTATTATCGAAATTTCGTCCTTCGGAAATGATTTGAATCTAGCAGTTTTCATGATTTGAGAATGATTTATTTAAGCGGATTTATTAGAAGAATTAAATTTCAATTTTTATCTGGAGGAGTATTTTTGAAATGTGGTTGATTGAGGTATACAGAAGCGGTTTCAAACCGCCATATTAGTACCCACTTCAGCAGGTATATATTGCACTGCACTCGCCTAGAGATGACTCGGCAGTGTACGACTAGCACGCAGGTATATATTGCTTTGCACTCGCCTAGAGATGACTCGGCGGTGTACGACCAACACTCGTTATACACTTGCCTAGTTGGCGGTGTATAACCAGCATAACATTTGTTTTGCACTTACCTAGTTGGCGGTGTATTACCAGCATAACATTTGCTCTGCACTTGCCTAGTCGGCGGTGTATGACCAGCATCACAGCAGGTATTGATTTGCTCTGCACTTGCCTAGTCGGCGGTGTATGACCAGCATCACAGCAGGTATTGATTTGCTCTGCACTTGCCTAGAGATGACTCGGCAGCGTATGACCAGCAGTTCCCTAGGTACTAGTGTGGCGTGAGTTTTCAGTTGTGGAGTATTTTAAAGATTTGTATTACACCAACAAATATTTTAAATGACAATTCCAGTAAGGCATTGCGTATTGTTTCAGATATATTTAACAATTTTACAACTTGAGAGTATTAATTGTTTTTTAGAGTTTGATTTACAATTTTGAGATAATTTAAAAAGGGATTTGTGCAAATGTTTTAAAACTGGGGAATTCTAAAGGAAAAATCAAGTTTAGAGAACTTGAGAGTATTAATTGTTTTTCAGAGTTTGATTTACAGTTTTGAGATAATTTAAAAAGGGATTTGTGCAAATGTTTTAAAACTAGGGAATTCTAAAGGAAAAATCAAGTTTAGAGTTTACAAAAAACTTCATGCTATTAAAACTTTTATGTCCACTCATTGAGAATTTTCTCTCACGTCTTATCTATTTTAAAAATTTCCCCAGGTACGAGTGGTCGAGCCAAGAGGAACGTCGAGGCACTGTGAAAACGTTTGAAGACTTTATAGGCTTTTAGAGTTCCCTTTTATTGTTATTTGTATAAAGATAAAATCTAGAATGGCTCTGATAACCTATGAAAATTAGTTGTATTTATCTTTGGACGGGTCTGAGACCCTTATATGCTTATGGTAGAGGTGGTTGAAAGACTTAGAAGTGCTTTCTAACAGGTATAAAATTTCTGGGTTACTCCATTTTTAGGGGAGGTTCTGTCGAATTTTCGGTAGGATTTTTCTTGATTTTGGATTCCTGCAGGACCTATCCAGGTTTTAGGGTGGAATCCGGGGGTGGTCCTGTCACTTAAAGGCTCACTACTTGATCTTGCACAATCTGTATTATCCATGATTCCATATACAACCTACAATATAAATTACAATCTATTAGGTTGTATATCATCTATAACAAATAGATTGTGCTGTAATATTCTAAGACTCAAAGTACGAGTTAATTACACTTACACCCTCTGAAGTTTATCGTCTTTTCACATACACCCCCTGGAGTTTCAATAATTACACATACACCCCCTGAGGTTTCAAAACTGTTGCATATAACCCCCTATAGTGAGACGAAAAATGATAAAAATTATGCAAAAAAACATGTTAAGGGATTAAATAGCTTAATAAGATTACTCAAGGTGTAAGGTTCAACCTCAATACAAATATTTTCTTTTTTATTTATTTATTTTCGTCTCATTATAGGGGTTATATACAACAGTTTTGAAACCTCAAGGGGTGTATGTGTAATTATTGAAACCCCAAGGGGTGTATGTAAAAAGACGATAAACCTCAGTGGGTGTAAGTGTAATTAACTCCTCAAAGTACTGAAGATACAGTATCGCTAATTTCTCATATATAAAATACTTAACCACCTTTAAAAAAAAAATTTGTTTCTTTCCCGCCAATAAGTTTCATTCAAGATGTTTCCCTAAACCCTCAATCACACGCATACTTGTTTCTCTATTGCAATCTCACAAAGACTCATAGTTAATTTCAAAGAATCTCAAACAACCTTACATAGTTTTCTTTTTTTGGACAAAGACCTCACATAGTTAGTTTCAAAATCTTATATGCTTTGTTTTAGAATATCAACCAAATTTTATAGTTTTCTAACTTCCATCTATAGCAAAGGTAAGATTGTAAATGCATTTTGTGATTTGAGAAACTTACCCTTACTCTATAGCCGTCGTTGTTCTCTGAGCGTCACTTGATGGTGTCAGAATTCGAATCGCCAAGTTTGGCTAGAGAATGGAATGAGTTTGCTAAAAACAAAAAAAACAAATCACCAAAGATTGAGTTGTTGAAATGTTTAAATGGGCGTCAAATATGAGCTTTCAGTTGTCGTCGTCGGTTTCTGATCTCCAATCGTCGGCGACGAGATGGAGGTGCTGAAGGCGCAAGAATGGTTTCTTATCTCCAGACGTGAATGAGAACGAATGATCGCACAACTCTGTTAGGTGGGTTGGGCCTTCTAAAATGTCTTATTATTTGTTATTTGTTTTCTTTATAAAAAAAAACAGGTGTCTTCCTCTTATTGGTCCACGTCCATCGGGGGTGACTAGGAGATACCCCCTTGGAGTGACCCAAATATTGTCTAAATAAAAATTACCAGCAATATGGTCAAACATCTGACTAGGCCCACTAAAGGATGTATGAGGAGAGTTGTTAAGTTGAATTGAAGAGTTGAGATAAGATATATATTGACTATTGGGCTAAGGTTGATAAGTGACCTATGTAGGATTTGGGCTGAAGCATACATACTAAGGGTTTTTTTTTTTTTTTTTTTTTTTTAAGAAAATAGGGTGGGTTGCAGCCCACATGAGTCCTCACGTAGGTCCGCCCCTGGACACGACCTTCAAGGAAGGCAAACGGCTGGAAGAGGAAGAACACCACCTATTATTGTTGATTGTTTGACATTGCTTGCAATCTTACAATTGTGCTAATTATACTTTTCCATCAAATTATCATCTTATTTTTAATATACAAACACAATGCATGGGAAAATGAATATATAAATCAAATTATAAAAATGAAAATTGTAGATGTTATACCCATGAGATAATGCAGTTCTTCTAGGATTCTAAATTTAGGGCTAATTTTTTTAAGAAATCCTAATAGGTTTTTCAAAGGGCTATTTATTAAAAAAGTCAATAAAACATTTCAAAATTATAAATAGGTCAATAAACATTTTCTAAATCCCAAAATAGTCACCATTGACTAAAATGAATTAAATAAAATTATACATTATACAAAAGAGAACATAATAAATACTAGAAATTACAATCACTGCCATTACCATGAAAATTTCAAAAAATTACAAAAAAGGTAAAAACTAACCAGAAGCTGACACGTGTTCAAATTAAAGGTAACAAACTAAAATAAAAATAATGGGCTGGAGCAAAAGGGTAAAACGAAGTCAAAGAAAAATCAATAATGGGCTGGAGCTCGCAGAGCTATTGTTCAAAATGTAATTTATGAAATTATGCGATTGACTAAAATGAGATAGGAAATTTGGTATTGACTTTTTTGTAATTTTTTAATTTTTTATTAATTTATTTGTAATTATCTATTTTTGAATTTGTGGATGAAATCTTATTTATTATTTTTTAATTTAAATTTTGTATAATTTTAAGAAAGGTTAAAATAGTCTTTTTCAAACCTTATGTGGCAAAAGAACTATTACATATATTAAAAAAAAAATTAGATAATTTTATTAGGGCACAAAATTAAGGCACCTAGCATATATTGGCCTAATTATTAATGCATGTGATTTTAGGATTGAAACTCTAGCACCACACGAAAAAAACTTTCTTTGTATGAATGAATAAGTGCGTGGGTCATAGGTAATGACCAATGTATGTGCAGCGTATAGAGATGGCTAATGACCGTATTTGAACAATAATTCCAACTGTATATGTATGACTTTGATTATCAAATTACAATGTGAAGTGGGTCTCACAAGCCATATAGGGATCGACAATGGGCCGGGCTTTCCAGTTCGGGCCGGGCACGGGCTTGAATTATAGAAGCCCAATAGGGGCTTTCGGGTTGGGCTTGGGCTTTAATACAGAAGTCTAAGGCCTGCCCATCGGGCTTTGGCTTGCGGGCTTGGAGGGCCGGGCCGGGCTGGGGTAGGCTAAGCCCGAACGGGCAGCCCAAAATGGGCCCAAAGCCTGTATAGACACGTATATATATATTCAAAAAAAAATATAGGATTTTGGCTATGTAGTGATTTGAACATTAGACCTCACCTGACAAGCTTTAACTCTCAACCAACTGAGTTGACTAGTTTATTTGTCAAGTTTGTGAATTATAAATTCATAACATATTTAATAGCACTTTCGTTTGTTTACTTCAATAAATTATTAATATGCTTATTAAGTTATTATATAATACTATTATGTTAGTAATAGTGTAATACAATAAATAATAAACTTTTAAAATTATATACAATATTACAACTATAATAAAACATAAATGTACATATGTTTTATTATATATTTTATTATATTTATAAACAAACGATGCAATTGTGTTGTCAACGATCCGAACCATTCAAATTTTAGTTCCTTACTCAAAGATAATTCGAGCAAAAAATTAGCTCAATCGGAGATGTAAAAGTAACATAATGGTGGTCGAATTAATGAACGATCATAGTTTTTCTAATGATGATCGAATGGGTAGATGAATTTCAATTTAGCCGATTTTTTGTACGAATGATCTTTGACTATGAACATAGAAAATGAACAGGTCAGATTATTGAAATCACGTTGTGGTCTTCATAATTATGGAAACAACAAGGTTTCAACGAGAAAGTTATTATAATTATATTCTTTAAGTGTATTTATATGTAGAAGCTCACATATAAATCGTGTTTTTAACGATTCGAACCGTTCAAGTTTTAGTTCTCTACTCAAAAAGAATTCTTGCAAAAAATTAGCTTAATCGGAGATGTAAAAGTGACATAATAGTAGTCGAATTAATGAACGATCATGATTTTTCTAATAATAATCGAATGGATAGATGAATTCCAATGTAGCCGATTTTTTGTAAGGATGATTTTTTATTATGAAAATAGAAAATGAACGATTCAAATCGTTGAATTAATGAATTGACGATCGTGGTTTAATAACTTTAATTATAGTTGTATAATAAAAGTTTTATATACACATATACATTTATGTTTTATTATAGTTGTAATATTGTATATAATTTTAAAAGTTTATTACTTTATTATTTATGGTATTACATAGTTTTACACTATTACTATTTACTAACATTATAGTATTATATAATAATTTAATAAGTATATTAATAATTTATTAGAGTAAACAAATGAAAAACCTATTAAATATGTTATGATTCCCAAATTGGGTTTTGGGTAGGCCTAAACGGGCGGCCCATGGGCTTCAAGGGGATGGCCCAAGCCCAATCCAAGAGACTTTTGGGCTGGACTGGGCCGGCCCAAATTTTGGGCCAAATCGGGCTTCGAGCCTAATGGGCCGGGCGGGCTTCGGATGGGCTTCGGGCCTTGGGCTTTTTGGTAAAGCCTAAAGCCATACATCATTATGTTTAAGTTGAGATATACTACAACGGAAGGGGTCTATATATATATATATACATATTTGTTAATTATTAATATATGCATGCATGTGGTTTAATTTAGGATAAAAACTCTAGCTAGCATCATATCCATCTTCCTACATACGCAGTATATTGTAAATTCATATATACACTAGCTTGGTTAGAGAACATTAATATAGGGGATTAGATAACTAGAAATTTAACTCCTTGACTCTCTTTAATATTTTTGGCGTAGGTACGAAGCAAATTAATTAGTATCCAATGTCAGTCAAGATGGATATGACATTATTAACAGTACCATCTAGTAACCATTGTGGCATTGTAATTGTATACCATTAATTAACAGTACCTAACAGAGGAAGGCATTGAAAGATATATACCTTTTCTTATAATTATATATTGCATTCATGATAGAACTACTCTGTGTGCATGTGTCTTTTATAGAATATAGATTCATTTTGGCATTTGCTGTACGGACTGAAACATTGTTTATATAGCTTTGAAAGAGATGAACAGACATCTGAGTCTGGATGGTGTAGTTGGTTATCACGCTAGTCTCACACACTAGAGGTCCCCAGTTCGAACCTGGGTTCAGACACTTTTTAATACTTGGGTTACTCTTAAACAAGAAACCTGCTTCACTGACTCACTCTCTTTTAAGGGTATTTTAATAAATTTTATTTTAATGCCTTAATTATATCTGGTATCTCAAGTTAATAAATTTTATTTTAATGCCTTAATTATATCTGGTATCTCAAGTTGATATCTCAAGTTGATACCTGATATTTTAAAAGTTGTACTTCTATAACTCAATTTCAATTTCGTGTCAATTTGATACTTCAGTTATATACTTAACACTAAGTATATATTAAACTTCTTTAAAAAGTACACAGTGAACAAAAATAATAAAAAAACCATTAAAATCAATTACGAACCATTAAAATCTTTTAAAAATAGGGATTAATGCTAATTTGATCTCCAGACTATTACACTTGTATCAGTTTGGTGTCCAAATTTTTAATTTGAAAAATTTAGTCCCCAAACTTTTTTAATTTTGCCAATTGAGATTGTCATATCCATGGTACTCCAAAATTTTAAAAAAGAAAAAATTGTTCAAAAGTGGAGGCATCAGGATCGTTCGTTTCCAACGAATCTATGATCCACACTGGTTGTTTTCTGCACGCATCATCCACACGGTTCCAGTAGCTAGGCGACATAGGCGGGGCTCACATTAGTGCAGCTGTCAACCACTCTCTCTCTTTGCTCTCTCTTCACGTTGGCCGGGCTGCATTGACCCAGAACCAAACTCAATGATGTCTATATATAGACATCACTAATTGGGCTCAGGTCAAATAGAAATCACTCTCTCACTTCCGATGTGAGTAGTCGAGAGTGAGAGTAGTGATTTCTATTTTTAAGTTTGATTTTTTGGAATCTAAATCTTGCCCTTCATGTGGAAGGCCTTAACAACTGTAAGTTAGTTTATCAGTTTTGTTTAACAGGTCAAAGTCTCGTACCAAAAACAAAAAAAAAAGGAGAAACAGTTCAAAGTCTTTGTCTAATATTTAAAACCACTGAAAAAAGCTCTTTATTAATATTAATGAAAGGTAACTAATTTTCCATACGTTTTCTTTCATATTTTCTTAATAGTCAAACACAAACTATCTGAAATTATTTAAAAAATCTTACATCATTTTTAGATTTTGGATGCTACTAGATTCAATGGCTTTAAATAAATGAGATATAAAAGTAGGCCTCACCAAAAAACCCAAGGCCCGAAGCCCACCCGAAGCCTGCCCGGCCCATTAAGCTGGAAGCCCGATTTAGCCCGAAATTTGGGCCCGGCCCGAAAGTCTCTTGGCTTGGGCTTGGGCCATCCTCTTGAAGCCCATGGGCCGCCCGAAGCCCCACCCGTTTAGGCCCGCCCAAAGCCCAATTTGGGAATCATAACATATTTAATTGATTTTTCATTTGTTTACCCTTATAAATTATTAATATGCTTATTAAATTATTATATAATATTATAATATTAGTAAATAGTAATAGTGTAAACTATGTAATATCATAAATAATAAAGTAATAAACTTTTAAAATTATATATAACATTACAAGTATAATAAAACATAAATATATATATATGTGTATATACAACTTTTATAATACAACTATAATTAAAGTTATTAAACCACGATCTGAACTGTTCATTTTCTATTTTCATAGTCAAAGATCATCCTTACAGAAAATCGGCTAAATCGGAATGTCATCTACCCATTCGATTATCATTAGAAAAACCACAATCGTTCATTAATTTGACCACCGTTACATCACTTTTACATTTCTGATTAAGCTAATTTTTTGCAAGAATTTTCTTTGAGTGGGGAACTAAAACTTGAACGGTTCGGATCGTTGAAAACACGATCGATATGTGAGCTTCTACATATAAATACACTTAAAGAGTATAATTTTAATAATTTTAATAATTTTCCCGTTGAAACCTTGTTGTTTGCATAATTATGAAGACCACAACGCGATTTCAACAATCTGACCCGTTCAGTTTCTATGTTCATAGTCAAAGATCATCCATACAAAAAATCGGCTAAATCGAAATTCATCTAACTATTCGATCATCATTAAAAAAACTACGATCGTTCATTAATTCGACCACCATTATGTCACTTTTACATCTCTGATTGAGCTAATTTTTTGCACAAATTATCTTTGATGAGGAACTAAAATTTGAACGGTTTGGATTGTTGACAACACAATTGTATCGTTTGTTTATAAAAATATGTAATAAAACATATGTACATTTATGTTTTATTATAGTTGTAATGTTGTATATAATTTTAAAAATTTATTATTTATGGTATTACACTATTACTAACATAATAGTATTATATAATAACTTAATAAGCATATTAATAATTTATTGAAGTAAACAAACGAAAGAGTTATTAAATATGTTATGATTCACAAACTTAACAAATAAACTAGTTTGCTTAGTTGGTTGTGAGTTGAAGTTTGATATGTGAGGTCTCATGTTCAAATCACAACATAGCCAAAATTCTATATTTTTTTTTAAAGATATATATGTGTCTAAATAGGCTTTGGGCCCATTTTGGGCCACCCGTTTGGGCCTGGGCGGGCCTTAAGCTTGTGTATTAAAGCCCAAGCCCGATCCGGCCCGAAAACCTTATTGGGCTTCTATAATTAAAGCCCGAACCCGGCCCGAACCTGAAAATTTTGGGCCGGGCATTGTCGACCCCTATATGAAAGTCATGCACTTTAAAAAAAAAAAAAAGATAAGTATATGACAATGAGAGACAACAAAGATACAGACAATTACCTAGCTCCATTGTCATAGCACGCCTCTGCTATCTTTGCCGCTCTACCATTTCCACTCCTTCCTCATAATTGGAATTTTGCAAAGTCATATAAACAATTAAGATCCCATTTTAATTTGTGGAACAATTTATTTTAATTATATAGAAAATTAAGTGCATGCTATGTCCTCTCAAATTTTGGTTTATACTTTCAGACCAGTACTGTTGAAGATATGAAGACCATGAAAAAGCAGCTAAAATGAAGTTCATGGGCAGTAAAGAAACAATGTTCATGGGTCTAATATATCAATAACATCGATTTCCTCTCACTTTCATTATATAATAGGTTTGATTCTATTAATTTTTACCCACAAATGGATTTTGTTATTTTGATTAGGGCTTTTGGGTGCTCTTATGTATTTTTTTTTGTTGATATTTTGATGATGATTTTATATGACATTGATGATTTTGTGAATTAATTTTGAATTTTAGTTATCAAATTTACTTTTATGGCACCAATATTCAATTTTTGTTTATAAAAATTTTCACGTGAGACAGTTGAAGGATGCCCTGTACGTATTAAAAATTTGCACAGGGCCTCTGGATTCTTAGGAACGTACGGCCCTGCAATCTTGTGGTTGATAACTAATGAAAATCAAAGACAATGCTTCCACAAGAAGTTCACCCTCCACACTCAAGCCACCTTTTGCACGTTGAATATTCATCACAACAGCTCAAGAGGATCACACTCGATCATCCTGAAGTCAAAGAAAACATGCACCAATGGTCATCCTTAGAGAGGATTTGTCCATTTCTTAATCTTAAAGGGGGTTTAGGTTTCATCCTTAACTCTAGATTTCTTTTGCTTTGAGTATCGTCATGTCTCTCGCAACAAATGTGTTCATGCCTTTTACTAAGTCTACATCGTATTCTATAGCCTTGAAGCGAGTAAAGCGAGTAGAAAGAAAGGTTCCAGATTTGGAGTAGATTGACAAACAGCCTTGCTATGGTTATCCTATTGAATCATGAATGACTACGGTTCAATTAGGGAAACTATGTTATCAATTGCGGATTAACGGGGTTTCTTGTTTCGAGTTTCTTAACAGTCAAACAAGAGGTCAAATCATTTTTTGCTCTAGCCACTCTCTCAGGTATTTGTTATCAGTCAAGAGGGTCTACGTATGTAATAGGATTACTCACTTTATGTTGAAGGAACACAATATGTTCTTTTGGTTAGAGCATGGTCATGCATGGTTTATTGTGTATCTTGTAACTAATCTTAATTCTTAATTCTTAATTAAATCTAGCCCTTTGTTCTAAAACAAAAATTTAGATGCTAAGCAAATGAGACAATTTGTTTGGGACCAAAATTCTTGTATGAAGTGAAGATTTGTAAGTCGCTTATTGATTAGCCATTCCACTAATCTACTAGCTTGTCTACGGATCGCTTTGTTTTGTTTTGTTTTGTTTTGTTTTTAAGTCATAATTGTGACTACATGAAGTTCATACAAATTTTAGAGTTTTTAAAGATTTATGCCTGAAGCTCCACAACCTAAATACTAAATAGTAAAGGCTAACTTTTTTGTTTTGATGTATTAAGCTTTAAATCATAAAACACTTGAAAAATAATAAATATGAATTTTTTTTTGGTCAAAATGATAAATATGAATTAAGATGTGGTAGAAAATTGTTATAATTAAAAGTTGTAATTGTCACGCATTCACACTTAAGTTTGTAAATTGAAAAAGAAAGTTTTGGCTCATCAATTGGTGAAATGAATTATGACTAATTTTATGGTCAAAAATGGTTCGCTCATCGCATTCACACTTAAGTTTGTAAATTGAAAAAGAAAGTTTTGGCTCATCAATTGGTGAAATGAATTATGACTAATGTTATGGTCAAAAATGGTTCGCTCATGGGTTGGGCTTAGATTTGATCCATATCATTGATTTATCTGTGCAAGAGGGGCGTGGCACCATATAATGGATCGTACTTGGAATGATTCGTAAAATAACTAAAAGGGAAAAATAAGACAAAACAAAATAAAAGTAATGGAAATCAAACGATTGTGGTTGGTTCTTTTTTATGATTGGGCATTTCATAATTTTAAATGCTAAAACCTTTGTCCAAGTCAAGATGTAATAATATTGCTTAGTAAATGAAATAAAACAAGTAAATAAATTGAAAATCACAGAGAATCGGATCTGACAAGAGTATCACTCGGAATCACTAGCCATAGATGAGGATTGTAAAATTCAAAGAAAAGGAAAGGAAAGACTAGCAATAAACACTTAATAATTATGAAAGTAAATGTTTCCTTGATTAATTTTTGACAAAGAAATACATTAAATTCAAGAAATAAATACAAAAAAAGTAATAAATAAAGCTCTTAAACGTGGAAACCCTAAGCAATGTGTCCTTAGATTATCCCCACGTGTAGGGCTCTGAACACACCTAGGGTCTTGTACTTATCTTTTTATGACAGCTGCTGTCTAGCATTTGACAACTTTATGGGACATGTGGCTCCGCATTATTGGCCCCCTTTTCATAACCTTCTCGGCTTGGTGTAGCCGAGACAAACTTTCGCCAATGCGTTCTTTATTTGCTAAGGTCATCTCAAGTGGACCTTGGCGTTGGGGCTTGGACTTGAGCTTGCATTATATTCTTGGGCCACTTGAAAACCATGGCACAAACAACTAAAAACAAAATTTTGGCATATAAATTGAAGTGGAATTTTAGTTATTAAAATGAAAAAAGTTATATTTATTATTTAATAGTAATGGCTCTAAGATAGATTTTTTCTGCTATAAAAAAACAAAAAGACAGATGATATTCTTTTATGAGATTTTATTCCTTAAATTGATAAAAGAGGTTTCCTAAATAAATGGGTAATTACATCAGTTTAAATTTTGTTTTATTTCGTTTACAATCTTATGAAAATTTTGAAATTAACCATTTGTTTTCGAGAAAAATTTAGTTGGGGAATTAAAAGTCAATCATATAGGTTTTCTTAAACTAATTTCAATTTCAATTTTCGTGTTTATTTGCTAGATTAATTTGAGAATTACAAATTTTTAGGGTTTGAAGTTTAAGTTTGGAATTTATTTAGATTCATATTTGAAAATCAAACTTAAGATTATATATATAGAGTTTTTGTTATTCTTGAGTAAAATTTGCGAGTTTTAACAAGTTATTAGTTTAATTTTGAGAAAAATTTCATATTGGCTGTATAATGTCTAAGATTGCAAATGACATAAAAGACATAAAACACAAAACTAAATTGACAAATTTTAAAGGGAGGCGCTATTCTCACTCCCATTTTGTATTTCTACACTCCCTATTCTATTTTTATTAATTTAATATTTCTTTTATCAGTTGAATTACCAGCACTATCCTTGATTGGTTTTTGATTCTATATAACTTTCAACCTTCATCCGTTGCAACTAGGGCTGACAATGGGTTGTGTTATGTTGGGTTCATGTCGTGTCATTTCGTGTTCGTGTTAAATACTAGTCAACCGTAATTTGACCCATTTAATTAATCGTGTCTGAGTGACTCAACCATAACCCAACCCATTTATAAGTTGACCCATATATCTCATGAACTAAAACTTAAATATAATTTCTTATATTTTTAAACCAAAATAGTTACTTATGCATTACCTCTAAAATATAAAAAAAACATATTTAATCATAATACTGATAAAACCATATACAAATAAGTCATAATTCTACGATAGATCATATAATACATTTAAAAAAATGAGAAAAATTATTCATTTTCTTTATATAATACTAGTTAAACGGGTTTAGCGTGTCACAATCGTGTTACAATGCTTGACATTAACTCGACCGATTTATTATTCGTGTTTAACGAGTCATGTCATATTCGTGTTCGTGTCAAAAAATGGCTAACCCAAACCTGCTAATTTTGTGTCGAGTTCAAGTCGTATTATTGTATCATGTCAAAATTTGCCACCCCTATTTGCAATTTTGCATCCTCTGCATAACCTATTTCTTTCTTTTGTGTTTCTTACAATCACATCTACAACGATGTCCAAATCATTATTCATGAGGTGGACTTCTTTGATCCAGCTTTCCAAGCCCTCAAGTAGTTGCAGTCAAGGTCGTGGCGTCTTTGAAGGACTCCAACTAAGAGAACAAAGAATTGGACATTGGTAGCTTTTCTTGGGTGGAGGCAACGTTGCAAGTGGTCGATCTTTGTTGAGGCTAATATGATCATTGACACTAATACTGTGATTATAAACTTTGAGTCAAGTGTTAATTGTTATGTAATATTGTGATTAATGGTTATGATGTAATTTTTGTTTATTCATTAGTTTCAAGATACTTAATTAATTGTTGATATATTTCAGAGACATATCATTTTTCAAATATATATTATTTTTGAAGAAGGATGTACTAATTTTTAAATATATATTGGTGTGATGTTAGAGTTTAAGAATTAAGAGCAGCACCTGCTGCCAATTACTAGAATTTTTAATAAATTATGTTGATGGATAAGTGACGACGTGACTGCAGGAAACGTGGAAACAAAGAAATGGGTTTTGCAGATGGAAGAAGGTTGAAAGTTAAGTTAAAACCAATTAAGGGTAGTGATGGTAATTCAATTGGTAAAAGAAATATTTAAAAAGTTAAAAATAGTATGTTTTTCTTTTATTGTGTTCTTTTTTCTTCCCCAACTGTCACGTAAAAAAACCTCAGAAATTCTTCCCTCTCTACAAGACCATCCGACACAGAGGGAGACATAGAGAGAATTGGGGACATTAGGGTTCTTCTTAATGTAACCACAGTTTCGAAATTACAGGTCCCATTTTCTCTATTCTCTTCAGCAATTTCACTGTCTTTCTCGCTCGCTAGCTAGCTCGTAATTCAATGGCGGATCACTCAGACGCTTCGCTTCTCATCCCTCCGGCGCCGATCACCGACCCCAGCGAGATCGATCTCGAAGCCGGCCCCGGTGAACAAATCCAATGCCGAATTTGCCTCGAAAGTGATGGTATTTCTCATCCAATTCATTTCTATTTTTATTTATGATTCCACAATTCGCTCAATTGGGTGTTTGGCGCCTGAGAAAAAGGTTAAGAAGGAGTGTTGAATTTGTAAACTTCAGTTTTATGTTCATCTGTTTGCTTGGGTTTTAGAAAATTTGTATTTTTTCTCAAAAGTCAACTAAGTCAATTAGTGTATCTTGACAATGGCAATGTTGCAGAACTCTGTTTGGAGTGATGGGTCGTTGAAGTAGTTCAAACTTATCGTTAATTTTTTTGTAAAATTGTAAAGTCATACATTTGTTTTTTCTCTTAAAGTTGGGTGAAGTAATGTAGGCTTATCAGTGGGTTTTTTCGCCTTCTATTTTCCACTCAGGTAGGGACTTTATTGCTCCTTGCAAGTGCAAAGGGACTTCGAAGTATGTCCACCGGGAATGTTTGGATCATTGGAGAGCTGTAAAGGTATGAGTGCCATCTATGCTTTTGCTTCTTTCTCTGTCCAACAATTAGTGAATGTAACAGCATATTGTGATTATGCATCAAGCTTAGTGATCCCAGACAGCTACTATATCGAATATTATTGCTTGTTTCTATCATGGTTTATGTGGATGTAATTTTGAACTTACTAAAGTCAAAATTAGCTGTCATCTAAACTCCCCTTTTCATTCTGAAAGCTCTCCTTATGTTTGAACTTCTAGTACAGGTGTCATTTGATTGTACTGTTTTCTTTTTGTGTTGTTACTCTTGTGTGTGTGTGTGCGCGCTCTCGTGCATGTGTTTGTGAAGCACATACAAGGAAAAGCAATGGAGAGAAGGACAAGCAAAGGAAAGGTTGCAAAATAGAATCTGGAATGATGTCGTTTATGGCCATTAAAATGTGCTTGCTGTAGTTACAGTATGAAATGAAGTCTATTGAAGTGAAGTTCCCTCCCTCAACACTTTGTCTCTAGCATAATGAAATGAAATCGATATATTGTTGTGTTGCAACACCATGATTCGTTTGGCACCTGCTGTGTTTACTAGATATTTTGGGCAGTGTGTCTCACATGTGTAGGAACACATTGAAGTTGGAGAGCTTGATGCTAAATTTTCTTAGGGCTGGAGTTGGAGAGGGTAGGAAGGATCATCTTATTAAGTGAGAGGTGGTTTCGAGATAGTAAAGAAGGAGGTTTGGGAATTGAAAACTTGCTGAACAAAAACAAGGCTTGTTTAGCAAATTGGTTGTGGGTTTCCTGCTTGAAAATGAAGCTTTATGGTATGCAGTGATTTAAAGTAAATATGGGCTTACTGTCAAGGGTTGGGATTCTGAGATAGTTGTGAGAGGTTCCAGACACAGTCATTAAAAAGACATATCCCAAGGGTATACATCCTTTTTGGGGTTTCTGTCAATTTTTTGTGGGAATGGAGATAGAATTAAGTTTTGGGAAGATGTTTGGGTGGGGGAAAATTCTCAAAAAATTATTTTTCCCAGGCCTTACATTTATCCAGGTTTCATGTATAGAGCTATCTCTAGTATTGTTGGCTCTTTTACTTTGTTGCGGAATTGGGACTTTAGATTTAGGAAGAACTTGAATTAGGCTGAGGTGGCGGAACTTTCTTCTTTGTTGTCTTTACTTGAGACTGTTCATGTGCATTATTCTAGGAATGATTCAAGAAAAAGGAAATAGGAGTCTGAAGCACGGGAGTTTTTCCAGTAAGTCTTATTGTTGTTTGATTTGGAAAGCCAGAGTTCCCTCCAAGGTGAAGATTCTGTTAAGGTTAGTGGCTCATGGTAAGGTGAATACTTGTGATATGTTTCAAAAAAGGAGATCAAGTACTTGTGATATCTAGTATTTAGCGCAAAGAAAATTTGGAGTCGGTTGATCATATTTTCTTACATTGTCCTGTGACTTTATGTCTTTGGATTAAGTTGCTCAGGGACATGAAAATATGTTGAGTAATTCCAAGTGATTGTTTTTCCTTTCCTCTTGAGAATCATATAATGGCTAGTAAGGGCAAGAAGGCCAAAGTCATGTGTGGATGTTTGCTATTGGCTGTGCTTTGGGTGGTTGGCTGGAGAGAAACAGGGTTCTTGCAGATAATTCTGGTGAAGGGGTTGGGGAGTTATGGGAAAACGTTTGTTTTTGGTTAGCACTTTAGGCGTCTGTTGCCGCAAAGTTTAGGGGTTTTTCTTTCTCAGATATATGGTTAGATTGGCAAGTTTCTGTTTGTTAGATTGTTGTGGGACTGGACAGGACTAATCAATTAAAAAGGACAGCAGTCTCTTGGCCCATGTTTGGTGCAGTTAGAAGGATTTTGGACTGGACACTTAGGCTGGACAGAAGTCCCAAATAGCCCAGGACTGCTGACCCAGCTGAGGGGTGGGTCACCATGGAACACAGTCCTGACCTGTCCTGTCCCGCATTCCAAACAAGGCCTGTAAGTTTATTGGTTTTTTGGCAATAAAATTTGTCTCTTTCTAAAAGAATTAGTAATCTGTTTTTTCTTGTTACATGACTAATTTACTATGTTTTAGACTTTTAGTGTATTTCACTAAGTTCGTCTTTGGAGGACTTGGAGTTGGGCTTTTAATTTTCTTTATAATGTGTAGGATTTAGCTGATTAAGACAACTCTGGTTAAGACAACTAGCAACATATATACACATGTTTAGGTTTTGCTGCTTGTTATCTGATTATCTTGCTTTTAATTTTTTCAGGAAGGGTTTGCATTTTCTCATTGCACAACCTGCAAGGCTCCTTACCATTTGAGAGTTCATGTTATTGCTGATAGGAAATGGCGAACCTTGAAATTCCGATTCTTTGTGACTAGAGACATTATATTTATATTTCTGGCCGTTCAGCTTGTAGGTCATTTGTTATTTACTTGTAGTTGATTCCTTCTCTTTGATAGCTTGCATTAGATGTACATTTAAAAACATGTCTTTACAATTATGCAGGTGATTGCTTCATTGGCATATTTGGTGTATTTAATAGATGGTTTCCAGCAATTCTGGCTTCGAGTTGCATGGGGTTTTGATAGTGAGCTTAGTTTCTACTACATATGTGGTAAATCTCAAGTTTTGATATAAATACTTATATTGGAAAAGTAAATGGTGATCATTGTTATGCATGTGTGCTTCTTTTTTCCGGTGTTTGTGGTTCTTATTCTGGGACATTCACAAATATGCAGGTTACCTAGCCTGAATTCTCTGTTTGGTAACTGACTTGTACTTATGTTTGCTCGGAAATGTATCACATGATTGTGATCAGGATTTTCGAGATAAATATGTTTATCAGGTTGTCCAGAATAAGAAAAAGAGGAAGATCACATTTCTAAAATTATGTTAGCACTTGCATGGTGGGAACCGGATTAGTGCTAGTGCTTGTATTTAGGTACTTGAGAGGATATGATGCTCCTAGGGACACCGGAGGTGAACCAGAGAGGCAGGCAGCCCTCGTTTGGTTGAGGACCATAGGATCATTTGGTCCAGTTTGGGTGGTAAAATACTAATCAAGGCTCAGTCATATTAGAATAAGTTTGGAAATAAGGGCTTATTTGGGAGTGCTTATGTAGGAAGCCTTTTGCTCAGTAGCGCTTTGGTTAGAAGTACATAGATTTTTTTTGAAAAAAATCCAAGTGCTTCTTTACACCTACCAGGTGCTTCACCAAGAAGCGCTTCCAAGTGCTTTTATAACTCAAAAGCGCTTTTAATTTTTTTTGCCAAATGTAAGCAAAATCGCTTTTGACTATTTGAAACCGCTTTTAAACCTTCTAAAAGCATTGCCAAACAAGCCATACGTGTACTACCTTTTATGATTTCTAATGTGTAACTGGGTTACAGACTTATGACGGAAGACCATGATGAACACCATGCTGCTAGATCATAACATTTGCATTTTATTATGAGTACCTCAAATTTTGCAGGAATTAACAACAGTTGCAAGATAGTTACGATTATGTATTCTCAGATAAAGCGTTCTTCTCATCTATTGAAACATAGTTGTCTCTTGCAACTTGCTGTTTGTGTTATATATTTCATTTCTACATTTTACTCTGCTTTGCAAATCTTTCGGGAAACTTTCTGTTTGTGTAGTGTCTCATGGAAGTTGTTCCGGGTGGAGTGGCATTGCTACCTCTGAACAAAAGTAGTACTTCTTTTGTGTGATTTTGGTGGTCTATTATATATGATTATGAAAATTGGAAAAATAGTAAGATAGTTAATATTTCTTTTGACAACAAAGAAATCTTGGCTGTAGCAGTTTGTTATAATTTTTCATTTTTTAGATTGGGAATTAGTAAGCAATTGATTAAAATATTGAAATATATATTTAGCCTAATGGTAGAGGCACATGTTTTTTTTTTTTTTCTGAATTAACACTTCTTTGCATTGTTGGTGATTTACGTATTTTTATTGTTGAATACAGGAGCTCTGTTGTTTTTCGCTTTGCTTGGGTTGTCTGGGTGCTTCATTACTTGTTATGACCGAAGAGTGCGCAATGACTTGGCTCAGCCTTGTCGAGAATTATGCCTTTGTTGCTGTCAGCCTGGGTATTAGTCTATTTTTGAAATCTTTGACCAGTTGGAACATATGATTTAGTTATACTGGCTGATTACTTAGTTATCATTAGTTATCATTATCATCATATTATCACCTCTAAATGGATTACATATTTTAATAGTTACAATGGAGTGTCTTTAAGATATAGACAGATGGACAGACAGATAGGATCAAGTTAAAAGCAAAGCCACTCTTGGAAGAAAAATGATCGAACCACTTATTATCTTTGACTGGCCAACACAATTTTGATGGTTTTTCTTTTGCATCCCCTTGAATGCTCCTCCAATTCTGTAGTGTTGTTTGACTTTTTTTTCTCTTTTTCAGTAGTGTTTTCATTTTGACAATTTTGACATTAGATTCCTTGCACACATTTTGGAAACTCTACAGTCACTATCTTTTTACATTTTATTATTTTAACTGCTTCCTGTTCTGATGTGGAAATGTGTTTTCCTTGCATATATGACTACCTTTTCTAATATGTTTATTTTGCATGTTTTTCACTTAATATCTTAGTACTACCACTTTTTTGTTGACTTGTTATTTACTGCAAATAGGATTCATTGGTAATATAATTTACCCATTTTTTTATTTTTTTACTCGTAGTTTTAATGATTCAAATGATCTATTAGGTATGCACCATTTATAATCAATTACATTTCCAAAACCTCGTTCTTTCTCCTTTGCTCAATTTTTTTTTTGGGGGTGGGGTGTGTGTGGTGGTATTGATTCGCAACTTGATGGTTTAAATACCCGAAGACATCAATTCCAGGTTTGGTTTGTTAGTTCTTTTTGGTTTAACTGTATGAAGAGTTGGATAATATATTATCTATCACAAATTCACAACCAGACACTTATAGTTTGTGCTGCTCCATTTTTTTACTTAATAGGAGATAATATCCGTATCATTCATTGGTTCATATGACCATTAAGGGTGTATTAATCGTAATCAATGTTGAACAATGTTACTCATTATTACACAATCTCTGCAGTGTCTGCGCAGACTGTCATTTACCTGGCACTCTTTGTATGTGGACTGACTGTACCACGTGCTGGGGAAGTTGTGCAAGTATGGCCGGTGAATGTGGTTGCTTGGGAGGTGCTGGTGAAGCAGGGCTACCAATATTATTTATAATGGCTCTGATTGTGCTGGGACTTTTTACTGTGATTGGGATATTCTACAGTGTGCTGGTAGCTACAATGGTTGGACAACGGATTTGGCAGCGGCATTATCACATACTTGCAAAAAGGATGCTGACAAAAGTGAGTTAGGGACCAATCTTCTTTCATTGTCTTTTTTTTTTTTCTTTTTCTTTTTCTTTTGGCCTTGCTTTTATTCTGTCTATACTCTGCAATACTATAAAGTACCATTTTTTCGTGCACTGAACCAATAAGTCAAGCTCAAAATCTCAACAAAGTTTTGTCCCAACTACTAGGGCCATTAAACTGTAGCTGAATTCAGTTAGGAACCGCCTCTAGCAGACTAAGTATTTTCACATGGTTAACCATGTCAATGATGAGAAATAGCTCAGTTAAAGATATAATCTTTAAGGTTAAAAAAGGTCAAACTTTGCTCATACTTTCACAGGTTGCAATGAAAACTCAGATGTTTGAAAGAAAATTGTGTCACAGCAATATGGCTTGGGACATGATTAGGTTATTATACACCTGTCAAAAAATTTGGTCAAGTCTGGCTTTAACATTCTTTTCTGAGGTTGTCTTTCTAGACTGACTTTAACATGCATTTTGTTTAAAAATTTAATGGATGCGTCTCCAAGTCTGTCCATTTGATCCATAAGATGTTGATCATGTCCTCTTGGCCCATTTATGGCACAAGCCACAAGGAACATTTAATTTTTGTGTCCTCAACTTAGCTTTATCTGTTAGTTGTTTTTGATGAATAGTAAGTTTACTTTAGACCGGACTGAATGGCTAAAGAAATTTCTGTAGCTCAGTGCAATAGGATCGAAAGTTATTGAGTTGAGTTGAGCTGTATACAATACCTACCCAATGTCATTTCTGGATGTTTTATGCTACTGGATCTTCTCATTACTGGATATGTTGCCGGGTCTTTGCTGGAAAATGATTTTTTACTCTTGTAGGAATACGTTGTCGAGGATGTTGATGGTGAGATGACAGGATCTGACTGGTCTCCCCCACCTCTCTCACCTGAGCATGTTCAGCAGCTGAAAACGCTTGGCCTCCTATAGATTTGAAGGGGTATTCTTACTATTAAAAAAAATAGCATGATATTTGAGACGGACTGCCTCTCTATTTGGTGAGTCAGTCTTTACTATGGGCTTCCGAGTCTGATTCGCTTTAATCTAAAAGAGTATATGGTCACTGAAAATATCCCAGTCATTTCTTCTTGTTCAGTTATATTTGTAAAATTTGAATGAGAATTTGTGAAAAGTGTTGCCTTTCCATCAATGTAAGAAACCAAGAATAGGATATCTCAAATAACTAACATGTATATCAATGATGTTTTGAAGCCATAAATTGCTGGGGGAATGAACAAACTTTAACCTTGCCCTTTGGATTATACCGCCTCTATTATCTTTATGTTGTCTCAAAGTAGTAGAATTAGGAAGTCTGATGTATATATCTAGATTTGTAAAACACTAGCATGAAGTTATTAAGTTTTTCTGCCTTTATTTAAAATTCAGCCAAGTATATTTTCTGCTAGTCAAACAAATCAGAAAGACAGAGATGATATGAGTTTGATCTTTGTATGTGCTACAATATAATCATTTTTATCAGCCTTTTGCCTATGTGAATGTATAAGCTGTTTTAACGGTGTGTTCAAAAATAGGAGGAAAAAACAGTTTAGCGTTGAAATTAGGACTGTTAAGCGGAAGTTATGGTAGTCTGTCATTAACAAAAGGATATAAACGCATTAACATTCAAAAACCTAGAATCTGGAAACATACTATTCAGAAAATGTCTAAACCATATTAGATGTGTAAAAGAGTTGCGTTCTTTGAGTGGAGTCCATTGAAATTGGGCACAATCATGCATGTGATGAGCACGAGCACGAGCACGAGAAAAAATTGGGTAGGATGGTCATCACATCATTGTGTTGACGTGCCTATTTACATTACATTTTTGACATCTTTGATGTTGTAGGTTTAACCATTAATATAAAGTTACTTGTTCAAAGGTTATTATTTCCGTCGCATATGCATTGGGGATGCAAGCTAAAGTTGTAAAATAATTATTTTATTATAAAACATTTATAAGTTATTATGAGTGGTTAAAACCAACACTGATGGTGTGGTATGATTGTGTTACTTAAATTTTTCTTTTATGTACATGATATGGCTTTTAAACATACTGTTTCAAGGATAAGCAAGAGTTTACCTAATCCTTACCAATAGTAAAATTTTCAACCCCACCCACTATGGGTGGGTAGCAAATGATATGAGGCCGGTACCAAAAGGCCCAATTAATCCGGATAATCCGGATCCATGGCTAATTTACGGAGCTTCTTGATCAATCAATTGAAGTTTTACAATTCACTTATTCACCGAATATTCGGTGCAATGGAATTTGTATGTGCATGTATCAAAATATCATATTCATCAATCTCTAAACTCCACCAATCTTTCCTGGCCAAAAAATAAAAAACCCCACCAATCTTGTCAATAGGGAGGAAAAAGATGAGAACATTTTGGTGGGCCGGTGCCACTTTAAGTGTCCCAACTCCCAACACAAAGAAACAGTGCATGTTGGTCCTTTTTTTTTGTTTTTTTCAAAAGAAAGATGCATTTTTGTTATCCAACAAATTAAAAGCTCAATAAATCACACAAAATACCAACATACAATATGCTATTAAGATTAAGATCTTGTTCATACAAAGAATCATGCATATTGGTCTTTTAAAAAATAAAATAATAATAAGATCATGTGTGTTGGGTTGATTAATGATTATATATTGTCATCTTTGTTTGAGTAGTGATAAAGTTATAAATTTCTTCATCAAATTTTATTAATTAAATAATATAATAATGATGTCGACCCAAAAAGGATATAATAATGATGTTTTATTTATTTATTTGAATTCAGACTCATTCCTGATTTGAGTTATTTGCAACCAGTAACATACTAGTAGATATAATTCCTCAAAATTACCTTTTTAAGAGGCAAATTTTCAGTAACTAATGATATTTGTGAACAAATTTAATGACCCAAGTTTGGTTTTTCAAGAAAAGCATTTTGAAGACGATAATTCATGTTCAATAATTAAACCAAGACAAAAAGAGAGACAGAAAAGAAGGAAAGAAGCAGGTGCGGCGCCTGAGGAAAAAAGTTAAAAGCAGCAAGCAGCAGCAGCTGAGACACTGAGTCAGGTGGGTTTGTTGTCAACTTGTCACACAAAGTTACAAACTATGGATTTTATTGGTTTTGGTTTTAAGTTTTTAACAGTCGCAAATGCAAATCCGTCTTTGTATACAATCTCAACCTGTTTTCATAAAGTCTTATATGTAGGCATTGACCTTCAGGCATTCGTTCAATTTTACAACTTTTTTATTTTTGAAGAAAATCAAAACATGCAATTGAAAAAGAAAATATCTTCTGGCTCCTCCCCCTCTCCCCCGCCTAGCTCCAAGCTCAATGAGTCAATGCTAGTGTTGGCACTTTGGAATCCTCTGAATAATAGATCCCACACAACTTTTTAATATTTTCATGACCTTCCACGTACGGGTGTAAACGAGTTAAGCCAAATTGAATACCATTATATTCAAGTTTAACTTGTCTAAAATATATCAAGTTTAAGCTTTGACTATTTTTTTATACGATTTTTTTATATGAGTTGAGCTTAAACAACTCACCAAAATTTGAGCTTGATACGAACTCAAACTTTTCTTTTGTTCTCATGAATTTGTTGGTTCGTGATTCATCCACAAAAATATGACGATTCAATTACTTGGTATGGTAATTATCTATGATATTTTTAATTCTTTCTAGTACACAAATTATATGGCATATTTAATATATGACCAACATAATTTAAACTTTTTTATAAGTTAGACGAAAATATGAGCATCTCACGAGCTTTATAAGCCAAATATAACAAAACTTAAGCTTCGATTGTTTCTTAAACGAACAAATCTCGGCTTGACTTCTTTCTTTTATGAGTCGAGCTTAAACGAGTCAAATTCGAATTGTACATAACCGATTTAAAACCTTACTTATACACCGAGAATTAATATTTTAGGGACAAAAATGCATCAATCAAACTACACTTTCAACAACTTATATTAAATATCTAAGTATTTCAAACTTAGATTCTCTTATTGTTTTTGCTTGTTTTTAAAATTAAGTCTTGTATTTATATAAATTTAAAGATGCATAAGTAAAATATATAATGAAATCATATAAACTTTTCTGTGTTTTTGGATTACATTCATATATTTATAATACATGGTTAATATTGAAAAAGAAAACAAGTATAGTTAGAGAAGTTAAATCCAATCCTTTCAAATTTAGAGAACCTTATGGAATGTTTGTTATTTTATTAAAAACTGTTTAAAAATTTTCTTTGTTTTCGTCTAAAAATATTATAGAAGAAAAAAAAAAACAATTTCTAAAATAAGAAAATACCAAACCGACACTTACTTCCTCTAAACAACTGTCGAGTATCCTGTGGAAGATCATATTAATATAATATGATATAATATTATACAAGTGATGGCCCTCTCAGTGGTAGTAGCAATGCGTAAGACTTCCACTTTCTGTTTTCTACTTTTCTTAATTAATTTACCATTAAACAATCAAATGAAAGGTATTGTCACATTGTGTGGTGTACATTTCCAAAGTCCATAGAAAACGGAATACTTGAATAGCAAGCCAAAAACCAAAGTCCATAGGAAACCAGGAACCAGTAAGCCATGTCCAAAACCACTAAACCACCACCCACATTATAAAATTACATGTCAGAACAAGTTAAGCCCCACCTGTCCTACCAATAATCCTTATCCACTTCTACAGATCTCTTCCTATAAATAATTGTCCCCAACTCACATTCTCAAAGCCTCAACACAATTGTGAGAAAACTTAAACCATTTCCAAACAAATTAAGTTACCAGAGAGATCAGAGCTAAGAGATAGTCATGGCAGATATTGCAATTTTGGTTGCTGAGGAGTATCAGAGGAGGGTGAAGAGTACTGCAAGAAAGACTTCTGGGTTTGGTGGAGGAGATCATGATCAACAGCTGGAGAGTGACTTGGTTTCTTCTGTTTCAGTTTTGGCTCAGACTGTGCCCAAGAAGATTGGACGAAAGAAGATAGAGTTTTCCAAATGGGTCAAGGAGCCCAAGACCCAAGTTGGTCTTGCAGCCTCCGATGGCTTCTTCTCTGCTTAATTCAAGCTAATTATATTTGCTGCTTTCTAATTAAGTCCTTCTATTTTTATTTGTACATATACTTATATTCCAAATTATATAGATAGAAAAATGTTTCTCAACTCTCTATGATTTCATTGCGTTTTTCTTGTACATTCAAATGGTATTGTTGTTTCAACAACTTATCATAATCGTAAACTCTTTTTGTTACCGATCTATTATAATCCTAATTCTCTTTTATTTTTAAGGAAATTAGCAAAAAGTTACAAAAAATAAAATAAAATTGTAAATTCCACTTAAAACTCCATATAAAAGATTTATTTATTTTTAAGTCACAAAGACTTAAAACTAAATTTTTTTCCTTGACACTGTATGTAAATCTCATAGAGTTACACTTTATCTTATTATGATGCAAAGAACACTGTATGTAAAGAACTACACTTTATTTTTGTTATGACGCAGTATGTAATTCTAACTTTATAATTTCGTAGAATTATTATTTGTTGAATGATGCAGTATTTTTTTTTTTGGTAAAGNTAGAATTATTTTTGTTGAATGATGCAGTATTTTTTTTTTTGGTAAAGGGGCAGGCCAAAGCCCAAAGAACACAACAAACTAGCCCTTAACTAAACGGGTCTAGACCCAGACCATCAGCCAACACCAGACTAGCAATGGAGGGAGGGGGGGTCACAAAGAATGATGCAGTATTATTTTGAAGTTTAAGCATTTAAAATTTATGTTTTATAAGTTCATATTTAAAACTTTAGAGCTTTAGTCCTAAATTTTAAAGACTATTAAAAAATATCAAATTATGTATTAACTAATATATAATTTATAAATTATTTGTTAATTTATTTATAATTTGTTATTATTTTTTTCACCCTTCATCACCTCTCCACGACTCCACCTATTGGGACTTGAAAACACATAAAAATAGCTTTAAGATGGCCGAAATTTACATGAGGATCTAGCATTTTCTAAGCTGGCAAAGGGCCCAAAACTATAGTCTATACCTCACGAGAATTTATTTTAAAGAGAATGCGCTATAGGGCCTCTCACAATGAAGTAAGTCCCACAATATGGAGTCTATCATAAAAGAGTCTTATTTTTTTTTTTGTTTATAAAGCAATAATATTACATTAAAACGGTGGAAAACACTTCATATTACATGCGGATAAAGAATTAGTCCCTATCATACTAGTTCAAATTCACATGGATTTCGACCAAAATAAAATTCATGGATGAGAAGAATCTAGATTTTAAAAAAGGTATATAATAGTGACAATTGCTGAGTCAGATGTTATTAAATTTGGACATTGTCTTATGCTTGAGTCTAGAGGTGTCAAACGGGTCGAGTTGGCTCGAGCATGACACGGCACAGCACGATTAAATGAGCCGGACCGGGCCGAAGTTTTTAGCCCATCGGGCACGGCACAACACGAGCACGGGCACGAAATGTGCTTGAATTAGGCACGACTATTTTAACATTATTTTTTACATTTTTAGAGAACTTTTCAACAAAAATATTCAATTTTTATGAAAAATAATGTTAATATTTAATTATAAATAAGAAAAAATATCATAAAATTAGTTTTATCACCATAAAAAATAAAAATAAAAAAATGTCCATGAACCGGTCCGTTTAAGGTACGGCACGAGCACGAATGGCCTGCGGGCCATAGGCCGTGTCGGGCTTAAGTCTTAACTATATGTACCGGTCTGAGAACGGCACGAAAGCACGATGAGCTCAACTTAAATAGGTCGGGCCAGGCCGGGACCGGCCCGTTTGACACCTCTACTTGAGTTCACTTTACCTTACCACCATAATACCATTGACCTTCTGGAGCGTTTAATAGTTGAAAGACAAAAATTCTTTATTTCAAGCAAGTCCTATACAATTCTCATGAAGCAAGTGACTAATGTGGGCTGGGCGGGGGAGAGGCCAGCACCATCAAGCCCAGGCCCAAACAAACCCACCAACACACGGTGGATAACTGGATATGGCAAAGCCAGTCTTTACTTGAAAGGGTAATTCACAGGCTGGTGCAATTTTCTCTCATAACCATTTAGTGTTTTCTTGCATTTTGTTGGAAAATGTTTGAAGTTTGATTTTCATGCACGAGAGTTCGAAATTTCTTGCTTTTTAGCTTTGTTCTGGATGGGTTATCCCCTGTTGGTTTGGCCCAATTAATGAAGCAGTCTTCTTGCACATATCGATCCTATCATTAGTGAAAAAAAGAATCACCCTCTCTACCTACCCATTTATAAATTATATGAAGAAATATAAAGGTAAACTTTAGTAAGTATATACTAACTTATGGTAGGTCATCAATAATGCTTTATGTATCTAATTTGGATCACCAAATTACATCAACCTTCTACCAGTTATCAGTTATCCCAACTATAACTTAAGTTCCTAAATCTGAGACATCCATTTTCACTCAAGCCAAATATTAAACTAGCAAAAAATTTGGCCAATTATTAAACAGTGAAAAACCTTTTAGTCTCTTAAAAATTGAGACCCAAATTTCAAATGAAAAATTATGCAAAGTTTCAAGGATTAGAGTTCTATATATTGCACAGTGAATTCAAAAATAAAGAACACATCTCACATGCAAGCAAGAAGTTATCGTCCCTAGCATATATAAAGGATTCAGGACAACGTCACAATCGAAAGGGCAAGATCTACAAGCACACTGAATTATCTAATCGACCCCATAAAAAGAAACCATAATTGAAAGGGCAAGGCTCACTTTGGATAAGGTTTTGATCTAAAAGTGTTTGGAAGTACTTTTGACTAGGGGTGGGAAGGAATTGGGTTGGGTTAGTTTTAGGCCTAATCCATAACCCGAATCAACTTATTCAATTTAAAACAATTGCAACTGAGACCAAAGTATATTATGCTGAAACCAAACCAAAGTCCAACCCAATTAATACTGAGTTGGGTTAGTTGGGTTAATCAATTAAGGAATAAGAGTAAAAAATAATTAATTGACTAATCGATTACTTTGGGTTCTAAACTTCTAAGATTACGAATTTGACATCGGAATTGAATATTGTTGAGTTGGGTGAGTTATGGTTGATTAGAGAGAAAACTAGGGTAACTCATACCAACAAAATCCAACTAGGTTTGATTGTCGATTGTACCGATTGGCAGATTAAATGCTTACACCTATTTTTGACCAGACCAAAAAATTGTCATTTTTTCTTCTTTTTTAAAAAAAGAAAAGATTTATAGGGTTGACTGAAATAGATATTCCTACTTTCTATGCTTACACAAGTTCAATTTTTCTTCTTATATGCATACAAGAACTAGACCTTGTAATAGGTTATGTTTTTGCAAGTTCTTGTAGTGAAAAAAATGGGTTAATCCAAATACGACATGTTAAGCTACCGGGTAAATACGACATGATCAATTTCACTTATTTAGACTATTACTCATATTCAATTATTGAATGTTGGTTGACTCGTTTCAACTCACAATATTTATTTTACACATTAACACCCATTTCAACATTTCATCCATTACAAAAGATAAGTAAAGTATAATTTTTCAACAGAACAATGAATAAATCAACAAAATACTAAATTACATAAATAATCTTATTCTTAATGGGTTCAAACAAGTTCATAGGTTGACACAAACATGAACCGTTAGTTTAACGATTCCACACAATTTTAACAATTTTAAGATGACAAGATAAGTTTCAACCCGAACATTTTTGTACGAAATTATGTTGGGTTAACGACACTTACAATTTGACCAGGTCTAACATTAATAAACGAGAAAATGACTCGTTTCTTCCTGTGATAAGGATAGGCGGTGTCACGGTATAAAGAGAAAGAGAGAATAAAGAAAGGGGAGAGAGAGAGAGAGCCAATCCGAAGTTTTGGAGATGTCACATTTTTCTATCCCGGTGACCGAGAAGTTTCTCTCATAAAAAGTGGAAGAAAAATTGTACTTATCGGAAAAGAAACTTTTTTATATTATGCTTTTACCAGAAATTACTATCAACAAAAGTGCATTTGGGCAAAGCAAAAACACTTGACAATTTCATATATAGAAACACTGCTAAAACACCTTTAAGATAAGATGTTTTATCTCAATAATCGTTTAATATATATTATCAATTTATCATTCACATGTACATTGATAAAAAGCTACATAGAAAATTCTCCTAAATATATATATAAAAATCAGAAAAAAAAAAAAAAAAAAAAGGCAATACTAGTCCATGGTTTTATGTGGATAGGAAAAACAAAAGAGGAAGAGAAAAACATAGTAAATAAATATTGCTTAATAAGACGAGAGAGTGATCAGAAAAATCTGTGGAAGCCATTACCCTGCAACGAAGATAACAAGAAAATGAGCTCCTCATCGCTGCCATCATACTCCAGCTGATTCCTCAGCCGATGAAAACTGGCCACCACATCGTCCGACAACACCTTTGTCCTGCACAGCGGACAAGTAGCCCAGTACTGCTGCAACCACTTGTCCAGGCACTCCTGGTGGAATGTGTGTTTGCATTTCAGCCGCCTAATTTTGTCCCCTTCTTCGAATTCCGACAAGCACACCGAGCACTCTGATTCTTCTGGGACTGGACTACACTTTTTGCTGTAACAAATTGTGGGGTTTTTCTGGTCGATCAGTTTCAGGTATTGGCTGGTGGTGATCACCGATTTGGGATTTGAATTCATGGGTTTGTTTAGTCCGGCAATGGAGCGGACGAGGATTACGAGTTCCAGGGCCAGGAGGGTGAAGAAGATTATGGTTATGGTGTAGAGGTGGGAGAAGAATTGAGACAGAGCTCCCATGGCGGCTGCAGATGAAGAAGATCGAACAATGAATTGAAGATGGGGGAGCCTTTGGATTGGATATAATTACAACGAATATGGGCAGGTGTGATGTACCCTTGTGTAGTCACATCTTATATCTTATATTAAGATTTTGGTGTTTTGACTTGGGGTATGGAATTTCTGTGCGACCCCTATTCATGTTGTCACATGTGGAGCACAAAGAAGGAATGTAAAATCCATGCCATGTTTGGGAGTGATTTTGGTAAGCCAACAATCATATGGTTTCATATAGTTAAAAGTAAACAAATAGGAATTCTCTCATCCACACCCCGTAGGGCAAATCTACCAAGGGAAAAATGTGGTCAATTGATCCCATTAATTCAAATATCTAATATCTTGACCTCATGATGAAATTATTTTAGATCTACCAATGTACACCCGAGTCATTTGCACATATACATAAAGCTTGTTTGGGTAAGTTTATATGTACGAGAATCTGAAATTCTATTCAATAATACTTTATACATAAAAAACTTCTTTTATATATAAGATTGACATAAAATGATTCACGTATAGGATCCTCTCCTGAGTCTGAATCAAATGTGAATGCGAGAATCATACAATAAACAAAAGTGTGTTTCTTTTTCAAATTAAATAAGTACTTTAAGGGTTTTTGAGAAATTAGGCGATTTCTCAAATAATGCTTCCAAGTAATATAGAACAAAACACGTCATATGATGAAATTTTTATCTATTTCTTATAAAAAATGCTATTAATTTCAAGCAAAACAGAAATGTTACTAACAAAAAAATAGTTCATACATAAAAGGGTTTTTATTTTTTAAAGTCCAAAACAAAAAAAACACATGATTGGTCGGCACACCTGCAAAAACACAGTGACATGTCAGTCTACTTTAATGAGCCGAGCACTCGACACTTTCATCGAACAGTCGATACTATTTATCGAGCTCTCGACACTATCCATCGATCGCTCACCAATTGCCACTGTGCGACAGTAGCTATTTGAATTGTAAAAAACAACCATGTTATAGTGTTATTAATTACCACTATCGCATAGTGACAATTTTCCCAATTAAAAAAAAAAACCCCACTAAGAGCTCTACGCCAAAAACACGAAACAGACATAACGTAGACTTTATTTGTACAAAGCGAACCTACTTATCTTTATAATTTTTTAGGTGAATTTGTTTATTATTAAAAGCTATGAAATGTACTTTAGAGTAATTTACTTTACAAAAAAATCCCCCAAAAGAAAGTTTTTATTGGTGAACATTATTTCCTTTTAAACTAATAACTAACTTTATATTTCAACAAAAGAAAAAAAACAACTAACAATCTTGTAAACAAAATATATAAGTTGTTTTGTTTTTGTTAAAAAATATATAAGTTGTTAAATAAAAGAAAAACAAAACTATGTCAACCTTATTCTCTCTCTACTTGCTAGGATATATGCAATATTTAATCCTTAAAATTTCTTTTTTTTTTTCTTTTATATAACAAGATTTATTTATTGAAGATTTTTTGGTTGTTTATTGAATACATAAATATATAGGTAAATGGCTCTAAATATTGGATCATTTAACCTGATCATATTTGTTTTTGAGGGTGAGTATCTCAATTTTTTATTTTTTTTTGTCAATGAACATTTTGTTTAGTAGTACGTGGCACTTGGTTTCTTTTTTGTTAGAAGGAGATCTTAAGTTCAAATCACATGCATAAACGACAATTTGTTAATATTTAAACAAAAAAAGTAATATTATGGGTAAATAATAATAAAATTAGAAGTTTCTGAAAAAAAAAAAAAAGGATTCTGACTAATAAATGTTCTTCTATGACAATTCCCGATGATATTTGAACACTCATTCAAAATTTTGTGCAGCTGTAACTGCAAACAACAAAAAACAATAGCGTCCCAAAAGAAAATTATGAATCTTACATCATAACCCAATAAATATATATATATTTTTTGGCCAATAACCCAATACATATTCTTTTTTTTTGGTTTTGGCCAAGACCTAATACATATTCTTTTTTCTTTTGGCCAAGACCTAATACATATTCTTAACCATGCTAAAATACACATTCGCACATCCAAATCACGCCCTAATAACTTAAAAATTGCATTGTAGCTTTACTTTTTAGATGATGCAACTACCCAAAAAAAAAAAAACCAAAAGCGCTCTAAAGTGTCAAACACTCTTATGAGCGTCAAGCGTTGATGAAATCTCTTAAAAAAGTAGTAAAATTCGTCCTTAAACATTTAAAACCAAAACCATCGTCCTTTTGAATATTTTGTAAAGTTGTCAAGATTCCTTGAATAAAAAAATACAAAAAAATTATTTTCACTCAACCTTTTCCAAGACTACATGGAATTTAAAATTTGTATAATTATGTACAAACGGTCTCACTACAAGTCCTCAATTGTATCTTATTTCATTTTAATATATAAAAGGTCAAAATTTACTTTTAGTCCCTTAGTTTAGGTTAAGTTTCACTTTCATTCGTATAGTTTCAATTGTTCTGATTTTAATTATATAGTTTTTAAATTGTTACAATTAAAAGACACATTAAGATTTTTGTTCATTAATTTATTAAATTAGTTATTGAATCACTAATAATATTTAAAATATATGACTAAAATCAAAATGGTTTATAAAGTAACCAAAAGTACAACAAATTTGACAATTTGATGAACGAAAATTTTAACAAATTCTTCAATTACAACGATTTATAAATTATAAGACCAAAATCACATGGCAATATGATTCCACCCAATAAATTTTCATTTTAAAGGCCCCTCATCTTAGTAGTTAATATTCGGAGAAGTGAAGGTGAAAGGCAGGTGAATTAGTATTTCCTTGGGGGCTGCTGCAAAATTTGTACTTGATGAAAAAGCATTTTAAGTTTTAATCTGGTCATAACTCATACGGGGTTCATGTGGTGCCGTGGTGGGTCGGGTCGGCTGGTCTTGTTCCTTTCACTGTTTTATGTCTTTTTAGGTTGTTTGCCCGCAAGGAAAAGCCAAATGGAATTGAAAACGACGTGCATGTGATGTAATTGCTAATTTCCAAATGCTCTCTACCTCCGCCCACCGTTTGATTCACGGACCATATTTTAACATGTTTTTAATTTATTTTATTTTTACTTGTTTCAATTTTAATCGTCTAATATAAATTTAATAATTTATGTAAGTTTATTCACGTATAAAAAATTATGAACTCATTTCATGTTCTGCTCTGTATTTTTGGATAATAAATACTTAGTTAAGTTTAAAATTTTAGAAGAAACAAGAAGAAAAATAGAGGATCTGAATTTGAGAAAAAAATAAAGTAAATGATTATAAAGTCCAAATTTGGGCTCTCACTACTTTTAAAATCCAGGTCCTTTTTTTATTTTTACGAGAGGCCCAATTTATACTAAACCGGTCCTTTTTTTCACTTCTCCGTTTCTTTCTCCGTCTCTCTTCAATTTCTTCTCTCATTTCTCTCATTTTTCTCATTTCAAACTTAGCACCATTCTCTCTCTTCACTGTCACTCTCTCTCCTCGATGCATTGTCGTCCGGCCATGGATGGCAGCGAGACCCACCTTCTCGTTCTCGCATCTTCCCCCTCTCCCTTCCCATGGCTTCCGATCGTCCATCTAGTCACCAACGGCAACAGATCGATGCGAAAGCCGAGAGTCAACTCCGGCGGCGATCTACTTCTTCCGGCCACGACGAGGTACCAGATCTATAAGTTTTTGTTCTTCTCGTCGTTCTGAACACGACGATACCCTCCGATCGTTCCTCCGATCTCTCTTTCTGGTAATCTTTCTCTGATGCCCAACTGCCCAAGCAAAACATACACAGACCGAATTTTGCATCGATCTGTTTATGATGTTGGGTCCCCTTGTTACTACTTTAGATACCAACCACGAGTAGGTGCGACTGTGACCCTGCATCCTTTTTATTTGAGGAAATCTTTCGGTGTGGTTTAAGCTGCGTTATTAATTTAAATTTATACATGTTCAATTTGGATGTTGTTTGCTGAATCAGAACCGCAATGCTGCTTGTGAGCGACATAAGGACGAAATACTTATCAGTTGCACTTCATACCTACAAGTCAATAAGTGTGCAGATGATCCTACAATTCCGATAAAAATGATTCAATATTATTGTTGTATAGTAATTTTGGTCTACTGTCAATGTATTTACCTAGGATGCTTATGTTTTGCAGTTATTCCTTTACTTCTTACTTTAATTTGCTTGATTACCCCTCTTGATCACAATTTCTCTTATACTTTGTTTTTGCCATTTACATTTTGTATCTTAGATCACTAAGGTGGATGCTATTTGTTTGCATGGGTCTCTGTCACATATTTTTTTTTCCCTTTCTTTTGGTGTGTTTGGCAGGAGAATATCTTGTGTTCTTGAGTTCATCTGTAATTATAGTCACAAAAGAGGACATTTTTGCAAATTATTAGTTTCAACTTTTAGATGTTTAGGGGCATCATATATAGTACTGATTTCTCTTTTGGGTTTTGTGCAGGATGATTGATGTTGCTTATCTTGCTAGTTATTTATCTCGTGCGAAGTTTCTGTCAGCCTCAATGGTTGTTATTGCTACTGTTTGGCAGTCTGGAAGTTTCAAGTTATTTTTCCTTTTCAACATAATTGTGATTCTGTTTTAATTTGTTGTAATTGTGTCATAAGTTTATAATTCATTTAGTTATTTATGCTTTCACAGTGATTGTATTAAGTTTAAATTATATTATCTAATTTATTGTTATTGTTGTTATCAAACAATAACAATACTTGATTGCCACTGCCGGGCAGTAGCAATAGGTGATTGCCACTGCCGGACAGTAGCAATCACCTATTGCTACTGTACCTATTGCTACTGCCCGACAGTAGCAATAAGTGATTGTTACTGCCAGACAGTAGCAATAGGTGATTGAAAAAGATTATGGATGCTTCATCTTAATTTTTTGTGTTTTATGATGGTTATTATTTAACATATTTATGGAATGAAAAATATCTAAATTATGATTTTTATTTTTTTTTTGGTACCAATTGGCATTAAAATGAAGAAATGAAGAAAAAAAAATTGAAGAAGGAAACAAAAATTGGTTTTTTTTTAAAATACTGTAGCATGCTACAGTAACGGCTACAGTAACGCCGTTACTGTACCACCGTGTTTTTTAAAAAAGTGGGCTGCAGCAGTATTTTACTGTAGTGCATGGGCCGGATGAACAGTAAATTTTAAAAAATGGACTTTAAAAAAAATAACCCAAAAAAATATTTAAGAATGTGTCAATAAATGAGTGGTGATTTTTTTTTTTTTGGGTAAACGTGTACGCCAAAGCCCAAATAAACAGAAAAGAGTAGATGGGCACAGCTTTGGCTAATGCGGTGAATTCTTTTAGGTGTGGAAGCGATCAAATATGACGGCTATGGGAAGCTGCTAGATAGAAGCTCGGGAATCTTCCTATACAGCAGAATAATTCAAACGGTGCGTTGGGCAAATGGGCTGATGAGATTAAGTAGTAGTAGGAGGCCCAAGGATTGGTTTTGTCATTTGTGATTGGTTAGAGCAATTCCAACAAACTTACTTATATTATAATTAAATTTGTGAAAAACAAAAGTTAGCAATCTATTTTAGCTAACTACTTTTAAAATGAACTTCTAGATCATTAACTGTAATTTTAACATTAGAATTGTTGGATGGTTTCTCCATGGTTACCAAGGGAACATTAATGATATATATATTTCACCGGCCGTAAGATTATACAATGATATGGTAGTCCTCTCCATTCTATTTTCTGAGGTTTCTTTCACTCCCCACTACCTATTTTATTCAGAGTCAAATATATTAATTCATGAAAGCAAAAATATATAATAATGCATCAATAATTATATAGAAAACAACCAACTTCATGCCTCATTTGTCTGCACCATGTTTCAAAGAATCAAAATTAAATAATTGAGGAAGGACAAAAATAAGATAACTTGAGTCTAGAATTAAAAATAACAACCTCATGTCTCATGAGTCATGCCTTGTGTTAAAGTAAAAATGAAACATTTACAACCTTATGTGGGACCCCTGTAATGCATAGAACAAAATTGAAAATTGTGAACTCTTTTTATTTTTGTTTCTTTAAGGTCAAAGAGGGGATTCAAATTGGAGACCATTTTCCAATAATGTGGACAAAATATCACTAGACTAATTATTAATTAATTAAAATTATGAACTCTTAAGGCTGGGAATCTGGGATATAGGTGTATAATGTATTTGATAGGGTTCAGTTTGGTATTTACTAAGCCAAAACAAAAATTTCTTGTATCAAAAGAATTTAAGAGACTTTTTTTTTTTTAATGTTATTCAATTTTCAAAATATTAGTACTAATGCAAATTGATACACATACAACTTTAAAGATGCCATGCTGTTAATCCTAATTATACAAGTAGATAGTGTTATATAATTGCATCCACTGTTGGTATAGACTGGATTCTATACAAAAATTATTTATGTTAGTCCTATACATGAGGCTTGTCCAGACCCTATACGAAAATCTAGGATCCTATACGAGAATTCGAGATCTTATACAGAAATTGTTTACGCATGAAAAGTACTAAGATCATTGCTTTTCGTACAGTATTGACATAAATGATTCTCGTATAAGATTCTGCTGAAACTAGGTTTGAATTTTCGAGTATGGATGAGAGAATGACTCATATAATCTTATTAGTATAAGAAGAATTCTTTTATTATTATGAGAAAAATAAGTATATTTTATATATAAAAAAAGATATGTATGTGATTGCATGATTTTACTAAGATTTTATAGTAATATATTAAAAGAGCAAATTAAACGTAAATACCTCAATTTTACACCATTTTTTAAGTTAGTACCCCAATAAAAAAATAGAAAATTAGGATTAAATACCAAATATCAATAGTTTTTTAGTAAAGCAGTAAGACACTAATTTTTTTTTAGTTTAGGTACTAACCTATAGTAAAACATTTTGGATTAGGTCACAAATCAGTTTGTTATACAGTTGTGACTGTCGAATAGTTACAGTTGTAATTGTCGAACAGTTACAGTTGTGACTTTTTAAAATTTATAAAAAATCAAAATTTTTAAGGGTTTCATACTTTTGATTTAGATTTGATGGATGAAATCCTATAACCCAAAGACTAAACATTAAAGTTTAAGCCTTACAAATATTGAAAAAACAACAAATCAATAAAAAAGTTATGACTGTTAGACAGTTACAGTTCGATATAATCATATTTTTTAAAGTTGGTACCTAAACTGAAATTTAGTATCTAAAGTGAAATGACATAAATGTTTTAGTAGTTGAAATGAAAAAACATTATAATTTAGTACCTAAAGTGAATGGACCTATAAAAAAAAAGTCAACTTTTTTTTTTTTTTTGTATAAAATGTTAACTTAAAAAAGGGTGTAAACTTAAGATACTTGCGTGTAATTTGCTCATATTAAAATTTGGATTACATATAAAGTGAGAGACTTGCTTCACCAAAACAATAGGTAACCATTTTGTTTTTGTTGAAGTTTAGAAACTATGCAAGGAAGACAAAATTCATTTGGGGCCACAAATTTAGTATGAAGCAGAGATTTCTTTGCCGCCAATTGATTGGCTGGTCTACGAATGCTCTATAGTGTTTTTGTTTTCGATTTTGTATATTATTGTGATTGCCTCACAGTTACAGTCATAGTCATAGTTTATTATAAGAGAAGAACTTACCTATCTCCTCATGTGATACCAACTTCTTTCATTAGCCTTTTCTCTTCTCTCACTCTCTTTCTCTCTCTTTCTTTCTCTCATCTCTTGTCTCTATCTCTCTCTTTAAGGGGTGCCACATCACTATAACATGAAGATATGTAAGTTTTTTCCTTATTATAATAGTTAAGGGTTTAAAGCCCTACAACATAGATCGAGATGAACCAGAATCAAGCTGTGAATGAGACTCAATCAAAAAGTGATTGTATGCCATGCAATCACACCTTGAGTTTATAAAAAACAAAAAAGTGTTGGTTAATCCCACCACCAACATTTTGGCCAATTTAAAAGTCACTGCCCAAAATGAAATATCATAAAATTTTACTAGTAAAAAAGAAATTAATTCTTGTTTTTTTTTTTTTTTTTTTTTTTTTTTTTTTGATTTAGCATCTAAATTCAACACCTTATATTTATTTTGATATGGGAGAGGAGAGATTCAAATTTGGGACATCTCCAACATTCTGGAGAGATATACTACTAGTAGACCACAAGCTAGTTGGTATAAATTGTTAAATGTATGTGTTTGAATATCTATTTATACTTATAGGTCAGTAAATGGTAAACTTTGGTTTTTATAATATGCTAACCAAAATTACACCATAACTTTTAAGAAAACTTGGTTTTGATTTTCTGATTGTGAAAACTCTTTACCAAAATTGGAGAAAATATTGATTGAGACTTAATCAGTTTGGTAAAATCGAAGTCAGAGCACATACTAGTGTATTTGTAACTTTTGTTTTCCATTTTATGTTAAATAAATAAATATATATATATATATACACGATACTAACCATTATTTTTGGCCCACTATACAATATCATCTCATGATCCAAACCATTTTTGTTTTAGGCCCCGTTTGGGATTGCGGTGGAGGACCCAAAAGCTGCTGTGGATGACAATTCTTAATCACCTACAGCAGTTTTGGTGTTTAGTAAAAAAATAAAAAACTGTTTTTTCCCACAATTTTCAACTCCTCACAGCAAAAACAGAAAGCAGGTTTTTAGGTGCTTTTGAAAGCTGAAGTGACTCACAGCAACAATGAATATTTTATTTTACCCATAATACCCTCATTGATGTCTATAATTTTTATTTGTTTATTTTAAATTAAAAAATATGTCTATTATTAGTTATATTTTATATTGTGATAATTAATTATGATATTTTATTTATACGATTAAAATTATAATATACCTATAAAAATAATAGACATACTTATTTAATAATGTTGTTTTTAGAAAAATTAATGCTAATAAAAATTTGTAGTAAAAAATTTAAAAAACAAGTAAAAAAAACATTTTATTTTTATCAAACAAATAAGTGAAATGCACTTTTAGCATCATGTCCATTTTAGTAATTATACACAGTCACATCATTTTTATATTAACATTTACCAAACACTTTGATACTGTTTTTTGCACTCACAGTACTTTTGAAAACATAGTTTACTAAACACTCAACTGATTTACTTTACAGCTGACTTTACTTCACAGCTGTTTTACTTTACAGCTGTTTTTTCTCACAGCAATACTAAACTGGCCCTTAGATTCTCATTCAAAGATCATCTTTACAAAAAATCAACAAAATCAGAAATCATTTAGTCAATTATTAGCAAACCAATTGTGCTCATGTAAATAGACAAACACAAGTTTTTCAATAAAACATGAAATGATTGTAATGATAATCAAATGGCTAAATGATTTATGATTTTGTTGATTTTTGAATGAGACTTAAAATATAAAGTGTTTGGATTATGAGATTCCATTGTGTAGTGGATCAAAAAGGGTAGTTAGTATCGTATTATCTTACTAACGTGTTATCTCTAGAGCATTTTTGAATATATATATATTATTACATAAGAGTTAGGTATGTAATTAGATTATGAGGTCCACATCAAAGAATAACTATCAATCATTGGTGTATAATTGTAAAAGTTTATTGTCACAACTATTTTTTTTTCGAAGTTTTATTTCCCAACTTACATGGCATCAATAATTGCATAGTGAAAAAACCCCAAAATTTTGTCTGCGGCGGCTTTGGTATTCTAGGCTGCCACAAGCTAGCTAGTGATTTAGTCGTCTTAATTTGTTGAGTCCCTCTCTTAATCATAAAGAGGGTTTGTCTAGAGTACCATCATAAACTCTAGTTTTAGTTTTGATTTGTCGAGTCTCTTCCTCTCTTGATCTTAGAAAAGGTTTATCTAAAGAGAATTTGTCTAGAGTTTTTCTTTGGCTTATTGTTAATAGAGACGAACTTAGGTTAATTTATTGTTGGTTTATTTTTCAATTTCTTTGTAGGTTTTGGAATCAATATATCGTGTAACGAGAGTTGGAGGTGCTGGAGCAAACATCCATTTTTGGATGGGGGAGCTTGTGATGGCATGTAGTTGCCTTTCCTCTTGTTGGCATCTATCATCTACAATAAGCAAAGATTTTGGCAATTAATCATGGGGTGGAATTCACTTTGGGCGCTAGGTTTAGCTCAATTACTTTGAGATCTGATGCTTAAGCAATTGCTAATCGATTTTAGAGGCAAGATGAAGTACTAGGCGCTTGATATGATGGTCAACTATTGGTTGAGGCAAATTGGGTTTGGTCATTCTTTTCTGATTCTAGTTGTTGTTTTATAGGCAATTTAATTAAATGACCTATTTTCATACAACTTAAGCTATTTTCACCAATTTCATAAAAACTTACTTTTCTAACTCTTTTTTTTGTGAATTGTCTATAATACCCTTCATATACATACCAAAATTCATATTTTTTTCTTCACATTTTCTCCTTCCTCCTTCCCCAGCCACCATATATGCGCCCACGTCCTTCCTCCTTCACCTGCCACCAAATCTACACCCACCTCCCGCGCCACTCGTTGCGACCAAACCCATCACTGTTCGGCCACCACCGACTGACCCCCAGATCTTCAACTCAACAACTTTTTAATATGTTTGCCAACGTATTAAAAAGGACTTTGGCAACAAAAGTTGAATTCTTTGGCAACATATCTTTGGTTCCCATCCATTACCACACTCGACCAAATTTGTTGTTCTTTTTTTTTGGGCCATGAGCCCAGATTTGTTCTTTAATTGTTTATCCCTTTATTACTGGAAGTTTCTTTCTTGTTTGAAAGTTGAACAAAAATGTTCAATTTGTATTTTTAAGATACAATTAATATGAAATTCTATTACAATGGTTTAGAGATTTGGTTTCCAGATATAGTGTTGATGATTTAAAGATCTAATGTATTTTATTTCAATGCACCCAGTATGATGCAGTTTAGATATGAGTTGCATGTGTGGTAGAATTTTATTTTTCTGGATTTTCACCAAATAGAGATAGATACTGTGATGGTGGACTTTATACATCTGGGTTAACAAGATGAACTACCTAAAGAAGACAATGCTCAAAATCTGGATCTGGATTCAATAGAGAAGAAGAAGAAGAAGAAGATAAAAAAAATTGTAGATGTGGACTCTTTGGTGGACTTTTTGGTCGACAAGTGCTATGACACTATTTCAAGTGGACTTTTTGGTCGTGCTATGCAAATCAATTCGATGCTAAAAAAAAAAGATATAGAAGACATGAAAACCCATTCATCAATTCGCTGGGTTGGTTGATTTGGGTTCGCTAGCTGGGGAGGGAGGGAGGGAGAGAGGTCAGATTTGGTCAATTTGTTTTTTTTTTTTTTGTCAATATAAATATAAGGGGTATTTTAGTCCAAAAATTTATCAAAGGGTTAGAAAAGTGAGTTTTTGAGAGGAAGGGTAAAAAAAGCTTAAGTGTGATCAAAGTGGGTTATTTAATTAAATTACCCTTGTTTTATTACTCATAACTGTAGTTGGGATGTTCATCTTTTAGCTCGATCAATATGCTCTTAATTAGTTGTTATAATGTTAATAGTTGGGCAGGTGAGGTTCAAGTTTGGTTAGCTTGATCATTCTCCGCTTTTGGTTGATCATGTACCTTTTTGATTAGCTTAATAATATGTCTCTTTGATAAAAAAAAAAACACTTTACATCACAAAGTTAATCTTCTTCTTAGTCTTTTATTTTCTTTATTTTGTAGAGTACAATGTGTGAATGCCATGTAAATTGGAAAAAAATAATTAAGAAAAAGTTTCGATAAACAACATCTTGATGCAAATAAAATGCAATAAAGAATCTCGAAATGAATTTGAAGTCTAATCACAACCTTGAATTAAAGTATAACTTTGGCATTGGTGATCTATTTTTTACTTGAATAATTCATAACAATTGCAAGTATATATACTTTTTGTTGTTTGATTGCTAAAGCATAATTCATTGAAGCAAATAGGGAATTACATAGTATCATGGAGAAGAGGTTCCAACCAAGAAGGAACCTCATGATGGCCATGAATGAAAGTCACTACAATTCATAGCAAAACTAGCATGCACAAATGTAACTTGATTACAATTTCAAGAAATATAACCACATGTAGAACTATCAAATAGACGTCAAAGCAAATGCAAGATCCTCCCTCGAGCCCTAAATCGATTGATGATAGCATGAACATCCGACTCAAAAACCAAAGCTTCAACACTTGCAATAAAAAAACTATATAGCCTGCAAAAGATTGCCAAAATTGTAGCTTTTTGGGGTGAAGAGATACCGAAAAGAGGATGGGCAATCACCACCACAATCTCCTCATGACTGTCCCGAAAAACAACACCAACACCTCTAGCCCCCGTCGCGGACACAAAAGCACTATCCACACTAACTTTTAAAACAATGATTAACTAACACAAATTCATCTCGATTGATAGCAAGAGAAAACCCTTGATCAAGAGAGGGACTCAACAATCAAAACTAACCTAGAGTTTATGGTGAAACTCTAGTCAAATCCACGATCAAGAGAGGGGCTTGACAAAACTAAATCACCTAAATTGTTAAGATAACAAAATCATGAGCCTTTAGGCCGCCGCAAACAAAAGTTTTAGAATTTTTCACTCTAGGTAGCGGCTAGGGTTTTTGCAAGTATGCTTGTTGCCCCTTTTTAAATAATTGCATGTAAAAAGTTTTGGGGGGGGGGGGGGGGGGGGTAA
>QANW01006939.1:369200-425169 GCA_003254865.1 Dryas drummondii
TGTGGGGGGGGGGGGGGGGGGGAATGTGAATAATTAGCATTTTCTTAAACTTTATCACTTATATTTTTTATATGAAAAATACAAAAGAATATATACATTTAAGGAAGGAACAACTAATAATGTTCTCACTTTTTGTTTTCTTTTCTTTCATCATAAGAATATATGAAATTTTTCTCTAAGACAGATGCGTCCATATTTTTTTTGTGGATATCTATCGCAAAGCACTCGACAGTGTTTTTTTCATAACAACCGAGCGCTGCAAGAAGTGCTCGCCACTGCTTCCACATCCCTTTTTGAGGGTATATGGTATGGGTTCACCCCATATTCATACCCTTCTAGGATATAGAATGAGACTGCATGTTAGGTTTTAATTCTGAAATTTTGGGTGTTAAAACCTAACATAAAGTCGACAAACCAATGCCAAACACTCGAGGAAAAAGTAAAAATGTACAGTTTCGCCCGAAATCCAAAAATTAAAATTTAACATAAAGCCTACAAACCAATGTCTAATGCTCGAGGAAGAAGCACAAATGTTCAGCCGAGCGCTCGACACCTGGTGTTCGTAAAAAAGAAATTACAGACCTTCGCCTTAGAGAGAATGACTGACAATATATGTTCTTAAATTTTCCCTTTTATTTGGTTGTTGATTCCTATAAGATGACATTAGATGAGTTTATCACTATTTTTAGGGTTTAGGGTCGTGATAAAACAAACAGACCAACCCACAGGATTTCCCTCATTCTCTATCATGTATGACAATTCATTGTGCATAATGGGAACTTAGTCTTACAGCAATCATCATTTTCTGACTTCTTTTCGTGATTCCATTTATCAGAGTGCCCGGTAATGATGGCCGCTTGTTCTATGTTGTTCCAACAGGCCATAACATGGCACTTGATTGGTGTTGGCTTAAAAGACTACAAAACTCAACTCAACAAATGTCACGGGACAACATTGCTCATACCTCTATGACTGATATATAGCATGTGGTTTATAATGGCAATTTTTATTAGAAGATCTATTTTATTGTCTTATGAACTTTTTTGATATTTCCGCCAAAAAATATCCAATTTTAACTCATTGGCCTATTTTTAGACTGAATTACCCTCCCATGATGGTGGTCGAGTTGGCAGTTAAATTATGATAAAGACAATCTTAACCATTGTCGAGATCACCATCTGAACTACATTAACTCGACCACTATGAATAGTCAATCACCACGAACAGTCAACCATTATCTCAGCTGTCATCTCGATCGCCATTGAAGGCTAGGAGGGGCAATTTGGTTTAAAGAGTCAAATTAAGTTATAAACTTTTGTGCATGAAAGTCGGAAAAAAAGGTTTACAAAATAGGTCATTTTATAAAATTTTCCGTTTATTAAGGTTATTCCATAGCTTCACTTTTGTTTTATATATGATCTCACAGCTGTTTTTCCCTTCTTTTCCTAAGAAACTAAACATGACACGAACCACGATTAATATAAATTTAGAGATAATTAGGCTTAAGTTATTTAGAAAAACAATTTTTAAATGAAAATTGGAGGTATTTTAAAATTTATAAGAAAATTCTTTTAATTCATAATAATTTATAAAAAAATCATTTTAATTCATAATAAAGTTCTTTTAATTTATAAGAAAATTATTTTAATTCATAATAAAGTTTTTCCCCAATTTGAAGGATATTTACTCTTATTTGAAGGATATTTCCCCTCCTAGGATGTAGAGTGGGCTTTGTAGAGACTACATATCTTGGAGTTAAAATCTAATATAAAGCCGTCAAAGAAAAAAAATTAAAAGGACTTAATTAAAAACCCTAAATCACTACCGATCTTAGTCTAAGAAATGCTTATAAAATGGACTGAACTCTAAATCTTCATAAATTTTATTTTCAAAACCACACAAAACGATCAAAATTGAAAGCCGAAAAAACCGCAAGAGAAAGAGAATGACACCAAATCATGACCTCAGGGCGGTTGAGAGGTTTAAGATAGCATTGTTTAAATGTCCAACTTGGCACCCTCCATTAATTTGTTCCCCCAATGAGCCTGCTGATGTGGCATGTTTGTGGCACTAATGGCCATGCCAATATGCCATGTGAGTGCCCCCCTAATGAACATCGCAAGTTGTTTGATTATAAGTAACATGCATCCACTTACCCTTCTAGTGGTTAAAAAACTTACTTAGCGCACCACTATTCCCTTTATCAGTGTTCTAAACCATGTTGTAACAATAATACCAGTTTAATTATTTCTTCTTAAATAATTCCAAAAACAGGACCACTTATTCAGTTATTCTTCTATAAATACTCTCCTTTGCAGTCCAACACCACCAGACAAATCCAACCTAGCCAGCTACAATTTTTAAGTTGCTTTATTTTGCATTTTGCAATTAACCATGTCTTCCATTGGGGCTAGTTATGCAGAGGTTCATGTGATGCAGAAGCGACAGAAGGAGAAAATGGAGAAGAAGATGCAAGAGGAAAGAGCAAAGAGAGGAGAGAGCAGCACTGCAGAAGAAGAGACTAAAGTCTCTACTCAAGGGAAGAATAAGAAGGTCCATCCGGAAAATTTTCAGGCCCCGGCCGGCGGACAGCATTAGCGGTCCGGTAGAGGGAGGCCATAGTTAATGTAATTAATGTGGCTTAATATATATACTAAGCCAACTATGGTTAATTAAACTTGTACAATTTTATTATACTGGGTTAATTTACATGTTGTACAAGTCATTATGCTTGGGTAACTTGTGTTTTGTAATTAAGGTTTCCAAGTTTTAGGTACGTTTCTGCTATCATTTTAAGTTTGTATATCTAGCACTACAAGTTCAGTGGAAGAAGCTACGTTATCTCCAACCAACTTTTTGTTTTGATAGTAGATGGATCGACTCGATACTATACAAGTATATATGGTGGCCTGGCCCTCCTCCTTTATAGCTAGGCAACGCCTGTTATGGAAGGAAAGGAATGTTTCCAGTGAATTTAAGGGGGATTCAACTTGACATATCTATGTACTTGCCCAAAAAAAAACTTGACATATCTATCACCAAAGTGGTGAAAAGTTACCACTAAATTCTATTCAACTTTTTTATTTTGGGAGAGTGGAGGTTCAAACTTGGGAAGTCTTCCAACAATTAAAAAAAAAAAAAAGAATTCTTAGATTTAGCCCCATTTTGCCATTAGAATATTGGTTTTAACCCAAGGGTTTTTCTATCTTATTTTTGTATGTCCATTTGTCGTTTTTATAAATAATAGAAATGAATTAAAAATTCCTAATTTTAGGTATTTATTACTTATAATTTTGAATTTTGAATGTCTTTATTGTCGTAAATTTATGACATACCTGCATCAAATTCAAAAAAATCTTCATCATTAGTAATTATAAATATCCAGAAATGACCACTCGATCACTATAGAGCGGAAAATTCTACACTCACCTAACCACTCAACAACCACAGAGCGGAGAATTCAATGATCGAGATCGTCTATTTTTTAGGTCCCTTTTTAAAGGTCGCCATTGTAAAAAATCAGCCAAATCCGTAATAGTTTGGTCATCCAAACTGTGCAGACAAATACAGTCTGTCAGATAAGGGTAAATAGTTTCCGATTTGGCTGATTTTTTGTATGAGTGATTTTTGAATGATGTCCTAAAATATGAATGGTTCTGATCATTGAAATTTGTTGCTGGATGGTTAGGTGAGTGGGGAATTCTTCACTCTATAGTGAGCGAGTGATCATTACTGTATAAATGTCAACATATAAATATGCAATTATCTTGAACACTTAAACACTAATGTACATATAGTGGCAAAAAAAAAAAAAACACCTAATGTACATATATAATTTATCTACTCTATAGGAAGAAAAATGAACAAGTAAGCCATCACTTTTGGTAAAAATAAAAGAGAATCCATTAAAAAGGTAACAAAGCCAAACAAATACAAACGTATTCCTAGGGTATATAATTAAACCTCAATTTCTATATAGTTACAATGCAACAAAAGTCAACAAAAAACAAGAATATCTATATTAATTTAATTTATTACCTAATTTATAGGTAACAAAGCCTTATCTTTCATTGTGGAATATCACGGTATACAAAGTCATCCAATCTCCCACCTTGACCCATTATTATAATTTCTCAACCTCTCCATAAGGTATATAAACCGACAATAAAGTCAAAATAACCTAACACACTCCAAATAGCTATCTTAAATCTATATATACTCAACTCCACAAAAACTCAACCTCCTCAAGAGGTGTAGAATCAAAGGAACCCCACCCAAAATTTTACCTCATAAAAAATGTATAGAAATTCAAAAGTATCATCACTTTGACTTAATTAGGTAAAAGACGATGGAAGAAGAGACCTATAGTTCAGGTGAAACAGCATAAGAAGAAGATACCTTTGGCTTCGGTAGAAAAGAAAAAGAGATGGAAGTTACCTTTAGCTCATGTAGAAAAAGATGATAAGAACAAGAAGTGGGTGTATGGAAAAATCGGAACATACCTCTAAGAAGAAAAATGGAAGGTGAAGATCGATGGAAGATGGAAGAAGAAGAAAAATATTGAAGAAGAAGAAAAAAGAAATTTATTTACCTTGTTCTTAGAAGTTTTGGAGAAGATATAGAATCATGTAACTTCAAATGCCTTTGAAAAATAATGATACATAACCATAATCTAAAATTAAAAAGGAAAGAATTTAGTTTTTATAATCATAATTGTTAATTGACAATTACTTAAAATATGGTATTTATTAATTCAAAATTAAAAGTTACCATTTGAAAACATATATAGGGACAATATAGGGATGCTAAGTATCAGGCTTGAATCAGGAAAACCTATAAAAGGAAAAAAAACCGAAGTGGCATCTTTAAAAATGGGTTTAAATTGAAATTTAAAAACCTTTGGGTTATACCCAAAGTCGTCTATACCTTTTGGCCTTTTGGGTGTATATCTAAGAATCTAAAAAAGAAAAAAACCATAAACACCTTAAGCTAGTTGATAATACCACTAGTTAGTTGAATCATATATGTGAATGATTTAAGATGGGTTGTGAACGTGATCATAATTGAATATTAGGCTTGTTATACCTTCCAGGCTGGGTTCTGTTTAAATATGGGTGCAATTGTACACCTTATTCAGCATAGAATCCCATAATTGATGGATTCAAAGTGACTATTATCCAACATATATACGATCCATTATGGATGACAATGGGTGGGGCGGGGGCGGGTTTGCCCCGCTCGGTAAATGGGGTTCCGTTAGGGGATTCTGCTCCTTTGCATTTAAGTTGGGTGCATTTCTCTGCATTTTGCAAAATTCTGACCACTCTTATAATTTAACGGCCGTCATTAGTGCACACTTTAGCTAACAATAATGCTAGTTGTCCCACATTTTTTTTCCTATACTTTAGTTAACAATAATGCTTTAGTTAATTAGCCGTTTATGTTCTTAGTGATTATTTTTAGTGCTCATTGAATGAAAGGGAATAATGAATCTCCATGAGAAACCCGATGATGAGATCTTTAAATTAAAAATGTTTAGTGCTCATTTAATCTTTAAATTGAAAATGTTTCTCAGGAGATCGAAACCCGATGATGAGATCAAGCCAACAAGCCCCAATTCCCAGCAGACTTGATCATAAAGTTGTAAGAATGGAAAGATAATGAAACTCAAGGAAGAGATTTTAGCATCGATCCCAAGTACTTTAGAACACCAGAAACAAAAATACTTAGATCATAAATTTCATGAAAAAACCAAAAAAAAAAAAAAAAAATTAATCGGTTTTCTGTGGTACCCAATATTATGTCATTCTCCGATAAAGTTCCATCTTTGTCTTTGTCAAATGTTTTAGTTGTTCGTAATCTTCTATCTATTGGTAATCAACTCACCGAGTCTCTCAATTTTTGGCACATGCATTTCCTACTCATTGTGTGACATTCATACAAAGGAGATGATTGGCAGCCCTAAACGGAAAGGGGGTTGCAGTACTATTTAGAGCACATACCAACAGGATCAGACAGTGTGAGACAAACTCGATCAATGCAGGAGGAGTCAATTGTATTACAACTTATAGAGGTATACACATGCGTTATAAAAGATTTCTTTATCATCTAAAACTCTAGGTACAACACAAAGGCTCTATCACCTAATCTGATATAAAGAGCCACAACTAATTAATATACAAAATGATAAGAAACAACAGGTAGATAAGATAGCAAAAACGTGTAGTAGATAAAACCTTAGTAAGAACTTCGGGAATCTGATATTTTGTGTAAATATAATGCACTTTTGAATTTTTTTTTTTTTTTTTCTGAAATAACTAGAAATAAACCCAAAAAGTATACATGACTTTAGGTAACACCCAGAGTTTTTCACTATCAATTTAAACTCATTTTGATTAATGCCACGTTTGGATTACTTTCCTTCTATAGGTTTTGATGATGAGTCACCCTATTACTCAATAGTCCCATATATATTGTCCCTATGTTTTCAAATGATAACTTGTAATTAATGTTGAATTAATAAATATCATATTTTAAGAAATTGTCAATTAACAATTATAATTATGACAATTAAATTTTTTCCATTTCAAGTTGTAATTTTGAATTTTGAATGTTCTTACATAATGACAGTGTGTCATAATTTTTCAAAGATATATGCATCTGCGTGTTTGTATATTTTTTTCAAAACTTCTAATAACAAGGTAAATGAAAAAGTGTTGCTATTTGCACACCATTTTTTCTCTCACTATAAACCATTTTCTCACTTCACACCCATTTTTCTTTTCAATTTATTAAATTTTTCATTACACACCCTTAAATTTATTAAAATAACCTCATTATAAAGAATAAAACATTAAAACCCAGTCCTGACCCTGACTTCGACCACCTAGTCCATTCGTCACCGGCCTCCATTTCTCTCTCCCCCTCTTTCCTTCCTTCTTTGTCCTCTATCTCTTTCCCTATCTCTCTCCTCTCTCCATTTTTCTCTATTCTCTCTCCATTTTTCTCTCTTCTCTCTTTTGTCTCCCTCTTTCTGATCTGTTGCATAAGTCAACGACCTTGTCATCCTTTAGATCGGTGGAAAGAGGGTGACAAAGGAGAGAAGAGAGAAATGGAGAGAGGAGAATGAGAAATGGAGAAAGAAGAGAGAATGAAGGAGAGAGGGAGAAAGAGAAGAAAAGGGGAGGTTGAACCGTCGGCGACGGCGGAGGTGGCTGAGGGTTGGGTCGGGGTGAGGACAAAGAGGGACATAAGAGAGAGAAATAGGGAGATAGAAGAGAGAGAGGGAAAGAGTCAGAGGGAGGGAGAGAGAGAGAGAGAGAGAGAGAGAGAGAGAGAGAGAGAGAGAGAGGGAGTCGGCGGGATGGATCATCGGCGACAATGGCGGCGAGGAGTCGACAACAATAGCGGCTGGGGGTTGGGATTTGGGGTACGTGGCTCGGTTTGTGTAATTATCCTTTATGGTCATTTTAAGTTAGGTTAAAATTGTAATTCACTAAAATGGAAAATAAGGGAGTGTAATGATATGAAAAAGAGTGTATAAATAGCAGTAGTCAAATAAAATTTAATTTTATCCTTCTTCTTCAATCATCTTCTTATTCTTTATTCTTTTTTCATCTTCCATCTTTTTTTTTTTTCCTGATTTAGAGGTATAATTTTCTCCTTCTTTACATCCCCTTCTTGTTCTTACATACCTTTTTTAATTTTAACATGAGCGGAAGGTATCTTCTTCTTCTTTCATCTTTTTCTTAACCTGAGCCAAATGTATCTTCTTCTTATTTATTTGACCTAATATAGAGGTTTCTTATTCTTCTATCATTTTTTACCTGAGTTAGAGGTACTTTTGAGTTTATATACCTATTTTGGGTGGGGATACCTTTGGTTTATACACCTCATAAGGAGGTTGAATTTTTAGTGGAGTTGAGTATAAAGTTTAGATGACTATTTGGAGTATATATGTTAGGTAATGTTATTTAGATACTTGATGAAATGTTGTTATAAATTTTTTGTAGATTTGTATACCTTATGGGGAGGTTGGGAAATGTTGGAGATTGAGTGAGTTTGTATATGGGGATGTGACACAAATAAAGGCTTTGTTACCTATAGATTAGGTAATGAAATTAATATATATAGTTATGCTTGCATTGGTTTCTGGTGTATTGTTGGATTGTACAATTATGTCAAAAGATTGTGATTATATACCTTAGGAATAGGTTTGTATTTGTGTTGACTTTATTACCTTTTTATTCTCTTAAATTTTGAAGGCTTACTAGCTAGTTTGTTCATTTTTATCTAGTTATATAGTAGGTAACTTCTACGTATATATTTGGTGTTTAACATGATCAGATAATTGTGTATTTAGAATTAAATTAATGTAGGTGCATGTGTCATAAAATATTAGGGAATAAAAATTTTAAATTTTAAAATTAAAAGTAATAAATGCCTAAATTTATGAATTCTTATTTGATTTCCATTATTTACCCTAAGGGGTAAAATAGACCTACAAAATTAAGAAATAGGCCTAAATCGAAAATAAAAAACCCTTGGGTTAAATCTAATAGCGGAGACTGGAAAGAAGCATGAAGTGTAGAGAGCATGACTCCAAATCACGATCTCATAGCGGTTGAGAGGCTTAAGATATATAACACTGTTTTAATGTCCAACTAGGCACCCTCCATTTCTTGCCCCCAATGGCCAGAGCTGATGTGGCCGGCATGCGTGTGGAATGCTTGTGGCACTAATGGCGATGCCATGTGAGTGCCCTCCTAATGAACAGACTTTAATTATAAGAAACATGCTTACATGCATCCACTTACCCTTCTGGTGGTTTAATAACATTTGGGCAGCGCACCACTATTCCCTTTATAAGTGTTCTTAATCATCCTGTAACAACAAGATAATACCAGTTTAAGTATTGCTTTTTAAATAATACCAAAAACAGGACCCACATATTCTCCTATAGGCTATATATAAATACTCTCCTCTGCAGACTATCTAATACAACAAGTCGACAAATACAACCTGCTAACTAAAATCTTTTAGTTTTGACTTTTGCATTTTGCATTTAACCATGTCTTCCATTGGGGCGAGTTATGCAGGGGTTTATGTGATGGAGAAGCGACAGAAGGAGAAAATGGAGAGGAAGATGCAAGAGGAAAGAGCAAAGAGAGGAGAAGGAGAGATGAAAGTCTCTACACAAGGGAGAAATAACAAGGTTCATCCAGGCAATTTTCAGGCCCCGACGGAGGCCATAGTTAATTAATGTGGCTTAATGTGTGGGATAGGGGTGTTTCTAAACTTGTACAATATTCACTATGCTTGGTTGATTAATCTACATGCTTTCCATGCCACTTAATGTGGGTACAATAAAAGTTCCTAAACATTTACAAGTCGTTATATATTTCCAAGTTTTAGGTTGTCCTTTCATTTTCAGTTTGTATATCTAGTACAAGTTCCGTGGAAGAAGCTATACATGTTGTGTGATAGTAATAAGCTAGGGAGACAATTCGTCCAAAACAATCACTAATTATAAGATCTTCAAAAATGGCTTGAAGTCATGGACTAATGGAAAGGGTACAACTCCGTACAACTCACAAGTCTAAAGTTGTTTTTAGTTATTTGATGTTCATGTGGGCTCCAGAGTCCAGTCAGCACATCAATTATATGAGCTAGGGCTGCCATTTTCTGCCGACAAACCGATTCCGACTGACTTCCGAACTGATCGGTTTCGGTTGCCTTACTGGACCGCATTGCCACAGTCGGTATCGAAAACGGTTTGGAAACAACCCCCCTCAAAACACAAAAAACTTGAACCCCACCGCCACATACCGCCGACCAACCCTTACCAAACTCGAAACTTCGGCTAACTAACAATCGTCGGTTTGGCGCTGGTTCATTTTTGTGCCATCCGAACTCATGCAGTTTGGTCGCCAGTTGTTGCAAATAGGTTCGGTTACCATTGAAAGGATCAAAACTAGTGTGCAAACCAAATTGAAATGGGAAAATTGCTTTCCAGGCTTTTCATCAAGTATCAATATAGTACTCGATCTTGATTTTTCGGATGTCAAATTAATTTAAAAACTATCAAAATAAATGACTAGAATAAAATGAGCTGTCATTTGTCTTTAGTCTTTACCATATCAAGTGCTTAAACAACATTTTCAAATTACACCAAAAAAAAATAATAATAATTAACTGAAGCAAATCTTAAGTTGTCTCTCAGTTAATTTGATGATTGAATCATAAACCTTTCAAGTTGTGAACCACAATAAAAAAAAAAAGAGTGAAAAAAAAAACCATATTTGAAATAATGTAGGAGAACAATAAATTCTTAAGAAAGCCAAATTAAACTAAATTAATAGATTCTTAAGAAAAATATTAAGACAATTAAAAAATCAATTTCCAAAGGCATATTATGTTTTAGCTAGCTAGCAGGAGAACAATAGTAGCTTCCAATGTCTATCATTCACATCCACATGCAATTTGAGTTTACATATAGTTTACAGGTTGGGTGCCGCTATTCGAACCTAATTTTTTTATGAGTAGCCCTAATATACTTTGTACACCCAACTATAAAATAGAAATTACAAAAATTCACTAGTATACTTTAACAAGTGTTTTTCCAAATTACCCTTACTAAAACCCAACACCACATCCAACCTATTCTACTCTCTATACCCAACATAAACACCCAAGTCCATCTCCACCACCACCAAAACGTGAGATCCATTCTTCATTAAAGACAGATTTAATTGATTACATCTGCATATCATAGCTTAGATTAATGAAAATTCCAATAACCATATAAAAGCAAACAAACTTATACATTATTACCATGTGATCAAGATTAGAAACTGTGCTTGACTGAGCAAGTGGTTTGATTTCTTCAATGTCACCTTCTATGTAAGCAGAAAGAAGTTTACTAGCACATCGGTTCGATGTGTTGATCATGTCTCATAAAAACTTCGACCTTGCGCAAAGCGTTAATCAGTAAGCCAATATTTCGTGAGAGATCCATGTTCTGAAATTTGTAAAGTTAAAAAGAAAGTTGCAGCACCAACCCTAGCCATGGCATCCATGGCAGCTTTGCCCCTTCATCATTTCTCTTCATTCGCATGACTCTTCCACCTTGTCCCTCCTCTGTGGACCTTCCCACTCAGAAAATTCACCTCTTTTTTGTTTTCTAAAATTTTATTCATTGTAGTTTATCTATATCTTCGATGATGTTAATCACTCAATTCGAATCCTTGTCCATTCTTCATATCCCAATAAACTCACCACCCAAGTCCATGACAACCACTGCCATAAAAAATCATCGATCACTTGCACCTTATGTTAGATGATCAATGAATAAAATCATGCAGAACTTTAACACTTGAATACAATATATCTTAAGGATAATGAAGTTAAGATCATAGTTACATACCGTTGTTAGCCATTGAGAATTGATGGAGACGTACTGATGATTGAAACTTCTTAGACAAATCTTAATCCTGAGACTTCTTCTACTCTATGTCTTTCTTTACACATGTTGTTTCTTTTACTAATAGAATAGTTAAGTTACACAATATGTTCAAGGGTCTGTGTCTATTATAGAGGAGAGTAGAGGCCACAAAAATTGATAAGAACGTGCTATTTAGAAAACCACCCATCATGCATGGACTTTTATCTAAAAGCAGTTATGTGTTTACTGGCTTCCTTAATTTGTGGAGTCCAACATACATGAAAACATGTAGTGGGTAAATGGGTCACCAACGTGAAACTAACATTCTCCCAATTGACCCATTAAACTATCAAGATACAGAATTGCAGACTATGAATATTTCAAAACATACAATTTTATAAAACTTTTTGACTCAGTTGGATTCCACACTAAAAGAATATGTGATCACAAAAGTCTTTCAAAACAGCCAGTAAGTCCATATATACTTATTAAAGCTATGATACTGTGAATAGTCCAAATCATCAACATGAGTCATAGCGGTTGTATAACATCTAGGTCATATTCCCTTCTATGTACCACAAAATTGATAACTTTTGTAACCCAGTCTATTATGCCTAACAGCCCCTATAATTTGTCTTGTTATTTTATTCTTGAGAGGGTTCTGCTTCTCCCCTTCAAGGGGATAAATATGGTAAAGTTAAGACTCATGAAAGGGTGGTCTTAGGCTTGGATTTTTATGATAATTTTAGAGGAAAAATTTTGGGGAATACATAATTTGGTTGTACCAATCGATCGGTAACCCCTGCCAATCGATCGGCATAAGAGAATGATGTGATTCTGAGTGATGATGCTGATTGATCATTCCCTCTTAGCGATCGTCTGGCAAGCAAAAATTCGCAACCTGTCCAAATCCCGAGAGTTCTGGGGGATCAATACCCAAACTCTCAAGATTGATCCCAAAGTGACAGTATACTAGATGACTGATCGGCCCGTGATGGAAGTTGTTTTTCTGATTCGTTTTTTGGAAAGTATGTTCATTCAAGGGATTATTCGAATGATTTAATCTAGGATAGTGCAATGCCCACTAGTCCACTAGTCCAACCTTCTCTGAATGTTCCACAAGAGACATCAACTACTCTTAACTCTAATGTTCGTGATTTAATTCATATATTTAATCATGAACCGCCTAAATATCAACTTCCAGCTCTTTCTACCCGTCGTAAGCCCCCTATACTTTATATTCAACTGGCCTTAAAGCTAAAGTTAAGTATTCCATTAATAACGTACCATGTGTCATCCATAAATTATCTAAGTCATATGAATCTTTTGTGCAATTTTTGTGCGTTTCAATCATACTGAACAAAAAAGGTTGTTAAAAGAGATGAAATACATGTGAAAGTGCATGTTGTAGAAGAATGATGACTTTTGCATTTCAACTTTCAAGACATGTAAATTGTGGCAGACCACTTGTTTGTGGGAAAATCCACATCGATCCGAACAGCCAATCACGGCTCGACACGTGGCTGGTCAATATCCACCTCGGAATTGACTCTTAGTGGTCAAATTTTGACCACCACATCATCACTGATCAGCACTTCCTCTGCCAGCTCAGACCGGGTCTCTACGCCGGGCCCACCATGTTCGGTCCGAGCCGAACCGATGATCTTCCAAGGGATCGAGTGTCCATCTTTCCACGGTCATCTCAGCTCGGTTCGGCTCGGCACAAGAGATGGTCTCTTTTCGAGTTCTGGCGTCAACCAGTCAGGGCTCGGAAAGACCCCAGTCTACTGGACCGGCTCGGTCTGGAATCCCATGTCCGGTCCGAACACACATGGACTTCATATCCACACATAAGAACATGTGTTCGTATCGGCTCGGCTCGGCTCTCCGCCGCCATACCCAGGAAGATCACGTTGGGATGAACCGCCACACTTGAATTCACCTGACACAAATCCTCTGACAGATAGAATATCCAGTCTGCATTCATGACTGCTGGGCAGTTTGCCTGAACCTTCCAACCTTGCATTTAATGGAGCATTCAATGCAGCATTGAATGCTGAGGAAATGAGCAGCTGGACATGCAACTAGGTCTGACCAGATGCGTGGGTCTCTGGCAACCACTCATTCACATGCAGGTATCTTACTCATCAAGACTTCCTTTGCTTATATATATCAACTCATATGTGCAAAACGAACACTACAAAATCTACCTACGAAACACTTACACAAAAACTCTTACTCACTCAAGAGCATACCCAACTTACTGAGAATAACCCAGAACATTTGCCTTGTTCTTCCCATTCTCCCAAATTCTTCCTTTGTTCTTCCTCCCCCACCATCAAACACCATCACTGACTTCATCATCGGAGCGTGTTTGGCTGGTACCACACCGGTCCATCTCCTTTGATCTTGTTTCTCTTGCAGGAGAATATCAATCAACATCCACGTCAACATCCAGCAAGACTTCGGATCAGCCAGGTCACTATCTAAGTTGTTGCATCTGCCTTACGAGAATTTGCATCAACACCACTTAAAAGCCTTTGTACAATGGTTTAATTCATGAGACCATAATACATACAATCATCCAATCAATATACGACGATCGACAAACTATTAATATTCAGTTTCTCTCTCTCGCCTAACTGCCATTTTGAGAGTCCGGCCACCGTTTTGCAATACTTCTGGCCTTTACCCCTGTTCTCTGTCAGCTCCCTCACGTGGGACTTCAGCTATCAACCTCTGCTCCTCTTCTCAACTATTGGCCTCAACTTCGTTCGACTAGCTTTGGGTAGTTGTCGTTGCGATTTTATCGCTTACATGCATCCAGGAATATGTCAACGGGTGGTTTGACCGCCCCATGTTCCGCTTCTTCTCGATGGGTTTTCATCGATGCATGTTACTTCAGCTGATGGTTGTGGTCTTGATAATTTGCTAGCGGAGTTGAGCGGTGGCCTTGGTGGCTGTTTTTCATGTCGGATCGGTGTTCAGGAAAGGATTTGGTGGTAATGTACGTATTTTATGTTTATTTTGTTAGATTTTGTGATGTCTTAGGGCTAGGGCCGGTTTGTGTGTATGTCTTTGCCTTTTGGGCTTTGTAATCTCTTGTAATGGGGTTTATCTTATAATCTCATTTATGACAAAAAAAAAAAGAAAAAAAAAAAAAAGAGGATCGAAGGAATATACAAACTAATATAAACAAACATAATCAGTTTATAGGAGACTCAATACACGGAATATTAATTGCTGAAAATGGCAGAAACTGTTATGTTCTTAATCAAAATTATATGCAAGACTCTTTATCTTAATTAGGTTGATTCTTAATGTGAATTAAAGAATCATTTTCTCTTAGTATATAAGCCTTTGGACTGTGTTTAAATGTGCTAAACTGCTAATGAATGAAATTAGATAAAAAGAAGAGAAAAAAGATAGGGAAAGAAAATGAGCTATAGCTAGCTGATAAAAAGAGAAAATGAGATAAAAGAAAATGAGGGAAACAAAATTTGATTAATTGGATCTATTGAAGGAAAGAATCCCAAGTAATTAGGAGACATTTTGTAATTAGTGGTAATCAGAATTAATCCTAGAATAGCTCCTAGAATAGCTCCTAGAATGGTGGATCGGATTGTATGTAAACTACATATATATGTTGTACAGATCTGTTATGATTATCAATATACAGAAAATCATTCACATCACCATTCTTTTCATGGTATCAGAGCAATCGCTCTTGAGGACCTAGAAATTCATACAAACAACATACCCCATGGCTGGTGTCGAGGAACAAAAGCTTCTTGAAGGAAACAAAGGCTCTAACTCTTCTAAGACCTCAGAACCATGGGAGAATTTCAGTCATGCACTTTTTCTCCATCACTCGGATCAACTAGGCGCTGTCCTTGTCTCACAACCGTTGATGGAAGACAATTATACAACATGGGTGCAGTCAATGACCATGGCACTCACCATTAAGAACAAGAAGGGCTTTGTAGATGGAACCCTCAAAAGACCGACTCACAACCCTGCTGAGCAACAACAATGGGATCGCTGCAACACTCTTGTCAAAACCTGGCTGCTGGGAGCCATGTCAAAAGATATCTCAAGCAGTGTCATTCACTGCAAGGAGGCAAGAGGTATGTGGTTAGAGCTACAAGAAAGATTTTCTCACACTAACACAGTTTCATTGTTCCATATAGAAAATGCCATTCATGACTGTGAACAAGGTACAAACTCAGTCACATCCTTTTTCACAAAACTCAAAAGCCTGTGGGATGAGAAGGATGCACTCTGTGCGTTCCCACCTTGTAACTGTGATGCAGCTACCGAAGTGAAGGTATTCATGGAAACCCAAAAGACCATGAAATTCTTGATGGGACTTAATGAGAGCTATGCACAGACCCGAAGCAACATAATAAGTATGGATCCTCTTCCAAGCCTAAACAAGGCCTATGCAATGGCTCTACACCATGAGAAACAGGCAGAGGCTTCCACTGGAAAGTCGACGGCACCACCAGAAGCATCTGCTTTTTCCGTAAATAAAGTGACCCGTGATTTTAACCTTCGAGAAGGAGAAGCAAAATTTTGTGAAAAATGTAACATGAATAATCACAACACAAAGAATTGCAGAGCTCATCTCAAATGCACATATTGCAATGGGAAAGGACATACCTATGATTACTGTCGAAGGAGGAAGAATGCTACTGAAGGTGGACAAGCACGCTCGAAGGCAAATCATGTAGGCTCTCAAGAGGCTAGTCAGGAAGCTTTGACTGATTTCCCTTTTTCACGAGAAGAGTGCCATCAACTTCTCAATCAGTTTTTAAACAAACCAAAGTCTGCTTCAGTCAACCTAGTTGGTAACGTTACAAATTGTGAGGAACTTTTAGGTAAAGCATTAAATCTTGCACAAAACAGTAAAGAAACAATATGGATTTTGGATAGTGGTGCAAGTGATCATATTGTTTGTAACCCTGGTTTTCTTACCTCACTAAAATCAGTCCATAACCGTTGGGTTAAACTTCCTGATGGAACCTCAGCACATGTTACTCACATTGGCACAGTAGCTTTCTCTCCCTATTTTGTTCTCCATGATGTTCTTTGCGTTCCATTATTCTATCTCAATCTGATTTCTGTGAGTAAACTAGCACTCGATTCATTCTATATTACTATCTTTTTCAGACAAATTTGTGTCATACAGGACCTACGATCGGGGAAGATGATTGGGACGGGAACTGAGAAGGAGGGACTCTACTGCCTCAATCAATCAAGGAAAGGAACATGCAATGCAGTACACACCAACACAGACAACTTGTGGCATCAACGACTTGGTCACCCTTCAAATAAAATATTTTCACTTTTTCCATTTCTTGCAAATAAAGCTTGCGATTCAAGCACATGCTCTATCTGTCCTTTAGCCAAACTCACAAGACAACCTTACTCATTAAGCACTACTCGTAGTGCTTCTTGTTTTGATTTAATTCACATTGACATTTGGGGTGGCTATCATGTTCCGTCTTTGTCTGGTGCACAATATTTCTTAACCATTGTTGATGACCATTCACGAAGCACATGGGTATATTTGATGAAACACAAATCTGAAGCCCGCACTTTACTCATTCATTTTATTCACTTGGCAGAGAATCAGTTTGGTAAAACTGTTAAGGTCGTAAGGAGTGATAATGGTCCAGAATTTAAGATTTCTCAATTTTATTCATCTAAAGGCATTATTCATCAAACTAGTTGCATCAACACACCACAACAAAATGGTGTGGCTGAGCGCAAACATCGACATTTGCTGAATGTAGCCAGAGCTCTTCTTTTCCAAGCCCATTTACCAAAACATTTTTGGGGGGATGCCATACTCACTGCGGCTTACTTGATTAATAGGACACCCACTCCACTTCTCCAAGGAAAAACACCACTGGAAAAACTTTTTCATAAGGAACCAAGTTATTCTCATTTAAAGGTTTTTGGTTGTCAATGCTTTGTCTCCACCCATCCAACCCGTCCTAGCAAATTTGATCCCCGGTCCACAGAATGTGTTTTTCTCGGCTACCCACATGGCCAAAAAGGGTATAAGGTTTATAACTTGACAACCAAGAAAATCCTAGTTTCAAGGGATGTGATTTTCTTTGAAAATGTGTTTCCTTTTAAAACAAATTCTGATTCTCCTTCATCACCCAACACTGATTTGTTTCCTTCTTTGTCTAAAACACCATATTTCGATATCTCTTCCCAATCAACTCCTACAATCTCTCCTCCAAATTCTCAATCTTCCGCTGACCTTCCCATTCCGGATCTTCCTCCTAGATCCCCTACATCCTTAGACAACGTTACTTCTCCACTCATGCCTTCAACCACGGCCACCAATCCCTCCACGTCCTCTGTCTCCCATCCTACACTTGACACACCTTCCTCTTCCATTCTCTCACCTTCGCAGTCTCCACCACAACCCCGAAGGTCTTCGCGTGCCACAAAGCTTCCAACTGCATTGCAGGACTTTCATATTGATGCGGCTCTCCCTTCTTGACCCGCTCCGTCGGCTTCCTCGACTGAAGTCCTATCTCCAGGTATGGCTCATATTCTATCTCATGTCCTCTCTTATGCTAATCTTTCTTCCCCTCATCGAACCTTTACTGCTAACATGACCATATAGAGAGCGCCTACCTTGTTTTCTCAAGCAGTTCAGGATCCGAAGTGGAGAAAAGCTATGCAGCAAGAGGTCCAAGCACTTCAAGCTAACAAGACTTGGAGTTTAGTTCCTCCACCGGCTCACAAACGAGCCATTGGTTGTAAGTGGGTCTACAAAATCAAGTATAACCCCGATGGCACTGTTGAGCGCTACAAGGCCAGGTTAGTGGCCAAGGGCTACAGCCAAGTTGAAGGGCTTGATTACCGGGAAACCTTTGCACCGGTTGCTAAGCTCACCACAGTTCGGGTCTTACTCAGCCTTGCCGCCCAGCAGAATTGGCATCTTCACCAATTGGATGTCAATAATGCGTTTCTCAATGGTGATCTCTCTGAAGATGTGTACATGCAGCTCCCTCCTGGTTTCGAACAAAAGGGGGAGCATAGAGTTTGTAAGTTACACAAATCATTATATGGCTTGAAGCAAGCTTCAAGGCAATGGTTTTTGAAGCTCTCATCAGCCCTCAAGTTAGCCGGCTTCAAACAATCATGGTCTGATTATTCCTTGTTTGTCCGAAACCATCAGGGAATCTTCACAGCTTTGTTGGTCTATGTCGATGATATTATTCTAGCAGGGAACAGTTTAGAAGACATCACAAAGACCAAACGTTTTCTCTCAAGTCACTTCAAATTGAAGGATATGGGACAGTTGAGATACTTCCTTGGCATAGAAGTAGCAAGGTCTGAGCGTGGAATTGCCTTGTGTCAGAGAAAATACGCATTGGAGATCCTTGAAGATACAGGGTTTCTTGGGGCTAAACCTTCACGGTTTCCAGTCGAGCAAAATGCGATGCTCACACAAGGAGATGGAAACTTACTAGAAGATGCATCCCAATATCGAAGGCTGGTTGGACGTCTTATTTATCTAACCATCACCAGGCCGGATCTTGTGTACGCAGTTCACATACTTAGCCAGTTCATGGATAAACCAAGGCAGCCTCACTTAGAAGCAGCGCACAAGGTGTTAAGGTACATCAAACAAACACCTGGTCAGGGAATCCTTCTACCTTCCAAAGGGCCATTGGAACTAAGGGCATATTGTGATGCAGACTGGGCTCGCTGCAAAGACACTAGAAGATCAACAACTGGCTATTGCATTTTTCTCGGACATGCTCCTATTTCATGGAAAACAAAGAAACAAAGCACAGTCTCTCGTTCGAGTGCAGAGGCTGAGTACCGTTCCATGGCTACTACATGTTGTGAAATAACGTGGTTGCAATACATTTTGCGGGACTTGAACGTTAAACATGTGCAGCCAGTTAAACTGTTCTGTGATAACAAGGCATCAATACACATAGCCTCAAATCCTGTGTTCCATGAACGAACCAAACACATAGAAATAGATTGCCATGTCGTGCGTGAGAAAGTGCAGAAAGGATTGGTAAAGACAGAGCACATACGGACCAAGGAGCAACCAGCAGACATATTCACAAAGCCACTAAGTTCGAATCATTTTTCCACATTGTTAGGCAAGTTAGGAGTGATCAACATACACTCCAACTTAAGGGGGAGTATTGAAGGAAAGAATCCCAAGTAATTAGGAGACATTTTGTAATTAGTGGTAATCAGAATTAATCCTAGAATAGCTCCTAGAATAGCTCCTAGAATGGTGGATCGGATTGTATGTAAACTACATATATATGTTGTACAGATCTGTTATGATTATCAATATACAGAAAATCATTCACATCACCATTCTTTTCAGGATCATAAATTGTTCAGAAGGGTGCATCCCAAGCCGATCACTTCCCATGAATATAACACTTTTCATTTGAAATTACATCTGAATTAAGTCTGTCTCCATATAATTGCCATTGACATTCATTTTTTCAAGTTTTGCAGCCATCCTCAAGTCCTCCATGAAAGAAATGATACCTCGTTGATTTAACCTCCAAGCTTTGAACCCCGGCGACTCAACTAAAATACCGCGATTCTCCTCCTTTAACAAATCACCACATCCAGATGCAATGACCCAAGATATTTCCACAGCTTCAACGAGATCCGTAAACGCAGATATGGAAGCATAAGCCGGCTCATTGTCATCAGACGATTTGTTTTTAAGAGATTTCGGTGATGCTGCTGGGCTTGGGGTTTGGATGTAAATGTGCATGGCGTTTAGGGAACCTGATAGAATGGCATTACTGATCATTTTGGCAGCAGCAGAAATGCGGATTAGCCTTAACACGCCCAAAGCCTGCTCGCCCACAGCACAAGGTGAGCTTCCTAGGATGTGGCCGAACTCAGAGAGTGTTTTGTTGGCCATTGCTATGATTACTGGCTGTAACTTTTTCCAGATTTCTGGGTCATTATCTCGGACTGGATAACCTGCATGTTTTAACATTGATTCAAACACATTTATGAATTATTAGATGCTAAAATACCAATGAATAACAAAAATTATAAACAAACTACAACCAAATTATCCACAAAATAGGCTCAAATAGGGTGATCGAGTCTTAAGATTATCCATCAATGACAACCAAATTGGAAATAGAATAACCAACATATTTACATATATGCATGGTCATAAATGTAAAATGACCAGAAAAATTCAAAAACGTTATTCGCCATCAAGGAGGAGCCAAAACGCCCGTTTGGAATTGAAAATTTGAAGTCTTTATTATCTCAGGCAAAATTATGTCTTCTTTTGGATTCCAAATTCATTAAAAAACTATCACAATAAATGACTAGAACAAAATACCAAATCAAGTGCTGGAACAACTTTTTCAAACAAAAAAACAATATTAACTGAAGCAAATCTTAAGTTCTATCCAGATTAATTCAATGATTGAATCATAAACCCTTCAAGTTGTGAACAATAATAATAGAGTGAAAAATAATAATAATAATAATAAGAGAAAGTGATGCAGTTAATTACCCTTTCCTTTCTCATTAAGATCTTTATACTGACCAAACTTGATGAAAACCCTTTCAAGAGTGTCTATCACGTGTTCTTTGCAGCAAGGAGACAACTGAAGGCCATACAAGAGCCCCGGCAAGGCAAACACAAAGGTCCTTTTACCGATTCGAATGATAGGGGCATCCTTTGTTATTGGCCACTGAAGCTGATTCGCCATACAAACACACATCAGAATGGCACTGTTGATCGCAGATCGCATGATGAGGTTGATGACGAACTCCCCGATGCGAATGAACCTGGGCGTGCGATCTTCGTCGTTGTCAACCAATATGACTGCAGCACGTTCGAACTTGAAAAGCTCTGTGAGGGTTCCATGGGAGTTCCTTTGCCTTGAGCTGGACATATTGCACTATGAGAATGAAGAGTATAGTATGAAAAGAGAGGGAAGAAGTGGAAACCTTAAAAAGGAGTAAAACTATTTTGTCACAGTTGGATATATCTTACGTGTGTTTATCTCTTTCGTCACGTAATGATAGAGACACACGCAGGAGATGTATACACCCTGGCAGTGAAGTTTCTTTCCTTATAGAGAGACAAAAATGGTTGGCTTAATTTGTAGATACTGTATGTTACAATGAGGTTTTCAAGGCTAGATAAGGTTGAGAAACGTATAGTTGATTAAGAATCTCAGTTCTGACACGTACTGCCACATTGGCACTGAGTCATTAACTACAGGATTTGTGCTAGTTGAATTTAATCTGGTTAATACCATTTCAATTCAAAAAATTTGCTCGGATAAAACAATAAGGTATGATTAATACATATATAAACATGATATATTATTATATAATTTTTGGTTTGAAAATTTATATTATATAAACATGGGAATGTCGCTGCTGAGGTTATATATATATATATATCAGGCTTCTTCTATTTAGGTGTATCGATCTCAACTTATTTATGTTGAGGTATGACATTGTTGGAACCCACACGAGTCGTTTTGTATCGATCTGAACCGTTCGCAAAGATCATCTTTATTAATAGATATTCTTTGCAAAAAATTAGTCAAATCGAAAATCATTTGTTTATCTAATTTTGATAAAACAAATGAACGGTTTCATTGAAAATATTTGGTTCGTCCATTTATTTGATCAAATTTAGATAGACAAATGATTTCTGATTTGGCTAATTTTTTGCAGGTATGATCTATCAATGGAAATGTAAAAATTGAACGGTTCGGATCGATACAAAACGACTCGTGTGGGCCCTAATAAGGTATACCTCAATAGAAGAAGCCTATATATATACATACGTATGCAAGCATTTGTGTGCACAAATATAAACTCTTGGAGCATTTATTAGTTATAGACGCTTATGACCTCCCCCTCTATGCCCTACGGTAATGATTCCTCTGGCATTACGACCTTTACCACAACGATGTTGTTCATAGCTAGATCAAATTATTTCAGATTAGATTTCACTTTACTGTCTATGGCTCCATTGCGTGTGCTCGGGGTAGAAGTTTTGTATAAATGCATTGTCATGCTATTAAGTATTTTGATTTAAGTTATTTGAGAAATTATTCTGTCTAACCAATATACTAACCCAAAACCCATCTCAATAACTAAAAAGGAGAGAGAAAGAAATTGTCTTATTTCAAAAATGTAGTGGCAAAGGAGACGCTGGGTGGGTTTAAGTTGTTGGTTAAAGACACTTATAGGGGGAAAGGGGAAAGGGGAAGGAGAAAGGGTGGGGGGTAGGGATGAACACGGGTCAGTTTGGTTCGGTTTAGCCCCCAAACTGTAGACCAAACCAATGCCTTCGGGTTAGTGATTTTTCAAACCAAACCAATCCATTGAAGGTGAAACAATTGAACCAAACCAAACCAATTAAAGTCGGGTTGGGTTGGTGGTCGGTTTGATCGGTTTGGGCATGTCTCAAAATACAATTAAAATTTAGGCCCAAATTATAAATGAATGAAACTCCCTTTGAGTTATAAAATTAATGTCTATTTTCTACACATTAACCCAATTCAATACATGCCTGCTTTTACAGTGAAACAATTATAGTCACATGTAAAACAAGAAAGCCATATATGTGAAACATTAATATTAATATATTAAAGAATAAAGCCATGTGAAAGATTAATATTAATTTATTATAATATTAAAGAACATAGGCCATGAAACTAGGGAAGGTGAGATGAGTTCTCATTGCTTTGAGTCTTTGACCATTCTAAACAAGGTGAGATGAGAAACTAGACATATGAATATTTAATTTAATTTTTTAAAATTTTTAGGTCGGGTTGGGTCGGGTTTAATTGGTTATTTGGAACGTCAACCCGCTAACCAACCCATTTGAGGTCGGGTTGGTCGGGTTATAAACCGACCTCTCTAAATTGGGTGTTAGAAACTGAACCAACCCAACCCATTTTGGTTGGGTTGGTCGGGTTGCATCGGGTTTTGTCCACCCCTAGTAGGGGGAGCTGGGTAAAGTTTTTTTTTTTTAGTTTTTTCTAGTTTTTTTTTAATAATTTTTATAATTAGTATTATTTTTTTTTAATTTATAATTAGTTTTATTTTTTAATAATTTTTTTATGTAAAAAGATGTTTTTGCCCCTTAAAATTGGTGGGTTTGACCAAAAATCCTTAATGGAGCTAAATAGAAAATTTGGGATCTTTATAGTAAGAGTCTTTTTGCTAAAATTATCCCAAGTTAAAAAGAGAAGAAGAAGAAGAAAGGGGAAGAAGAGGGGGGGTTACCGACCTTTGATTTTTAATGGGGGAGTTGCAGAACCAAGAAAGAAGAAAGGTGGTGTAGATGGTTATTGTGGCAGTTATTGTGTCAAAACTGTGGTTATCTAGTTTTTTTCTTTAGGCTTAGGCCCCCCTTTGTACAAAAAAAAAAAAACTAGATTATTCTAAGATATAAAGTTTGGATTCTGCAACATATTTTTTCTTAATTATTAGTTGAAAGTCACATTTTTATTTCCTTAATTTGTGTTTGGCCAACTTGTTTCATTTTTCTTTGGCTTCTCACGTGAATCACAAGAAAAGCAAACCAACATCCTCATCTGCATAGCAACGGATCCTTTTTGCCTTTGGGTTTACACCTCTTTTTTTTTTTTTTCCATAAAAAATACATGCCTTTTTTCTGAAAAGTTGGATTCAAAGAGTATGTTTGCTTTGAATTGGCAAAAACGGATCTCTGCCTCTCCATATAGTCTTGTGGAAAACAGATTTTTTTTTTTTGTGCTCTCCACAAGCTCTTTTAATCTGAAATAAATTAGAAATGTCTCATTAAGGTAAAAAGGTAATTAATGTTTAAGTGTATATTTTTTCATTTTAATTTTTCTCTTATATTCTTATAAATTATTTTTTTTCAATTATTTTCTTCACGTTAAACCAAAAATTTTCTAATTGATTTCTTGATGTGATCAAAAAATTTTTAATTAATTTCTTATCAATTGTAAATTATTTTTGCAAAATATTTTATTAAAAGCCCAATTTAAATTTCGCACTGGGCCTTTCAAAAGTCAAGGTCGGTCCCTACACAATATACCTTTGACTGAAGTTTGTAAAGTACAGCATATAATCAAATAATCAATTTTAATCATATTGACCATATAATCAATTTTAAAGGACAGCACATGCATATTGAGTCCTTGACTCCAAAAAAAAAATACTAGGTCAACTGACTGAACTACTGAAGTGTCATACTCAAATTTGTGTTAATGCAGTTTCCACACTTTTTCTCAGCAAACAAACAAATAGGTCTATCATTAAATTAAATCCAGTCCGGTACCTAATCCCATGTTTCAATTGTCAAATGCGTCTTAACTCCATTAATTGTTCACAGCCTCTCACTCTTTGTAATTAAGGAAGACCCACTTTGATCTTCTGGGTCCTCTCCATTGTGCTTCAATTCCAGAGAGATCCCAGATGGAGTTTTACGGCCAACAAGTGGTTTTGATCACTGGGTGCACGGAGGGGGGTATAGGGCACGCGCTGGCACGCGCCTTCGCCGCCAAGGAGTGCCTGGTGGTGGCTACGAGCAGGTCAGTGAGGTCAATGGGTGAGCTTGGAGAAGAGGACCCCAGGTTCTTTGTTCAAGAGCTGGATGTGGGTTCTGAGGAGAGCGTGCAAAATGTGTTGTCTAATGTGTTGGAGAAGTACGGACGAGTAGATATAGTGGTGAACAATGCTGGGATCCAGTGCGTTGGTCCACTTGCTGAGATCCCTCTCTCTGCTCTCCATCGCACGTTTGATACCAACGTTTATGGTACAATCATAGTACTACTCTCATCAATCAATTCTCATTCGTATATTCTTTTGATTCCTTTGTTCCAATTTTGTTTATAACATTTACATTTACTTGCTAATTTTTTGTTACATGGGTTTTCTTTACATGTGTTTGTCATGTTGTTGTTGTTGTTTGTTGGTTTCTTTTTCTCTCTCTCTCTCTCTCTTTGGTATTTGTTGTAATGGAAGATAATATATACACATGGTGAAATTAATATAGGGTTTTTTCATTGCTCAACATTATGCAACTGAAACTGGAGGGGGTCAGAACCAACTGTTGTATTATGTTATCTAACATTTTGATTACAAGAACATACTCTATTATACCTGGCACATTTGGTTGTTATAATTGATGTTGATTTCAGCTTCCAACACTGTCTAAAAGACTTGAATTAGGGCATGTTTTTATAACAAAAAATAAAAGAGTGTTTGTTTTCAAATGGCAAAATTCTTAGAACTTTGGTAATCTCAAGTTACAGCAAAACTTACAGTGCCAATATAGACAGGGTTTCTTTCATGTTGACCAGAATATACCTTTACAAACTCAATCTGTTTAGCTTTTAGTTCTGACATAAAGCTTTAGAAATAAGGTACTAGTTGTCATTTGTCCCTGCAAAGCTATAAATGCATCTCTAAATTCACGTCAAACACATGGCTTTATTTTCCTTTGCTAAAGAATACACATTGCCTCTGACAGACTGGAAATTATATATCCGGGTTTCTGTTGCTAATCTCATTGACTGTGCAGCTATATTTTCCTGAGCATATGCCCGATTGATGAGAAAGTTACAATGAGAAATGCAGCAAAAAATTGAAGAGACCACATCCTCAGAAAGTTTTAAATTAAACAGTATTGGATTAATGAACCTTTTTAAAGCTTTGCAGAGGTTTCTGTATAAACTGGATTTTTGGCATTTAAATTTGTCAATCTTTATCCTTTTGTTCTTGCTAAATGCGGAACTCAAGCTTAAATGTTCTTCTAATGCGCTGAAGCACATGGACAGAATCTTGTAAAGAGAATATCAGAATAATTTTATCAAGTACATTTATATTTGATACAACTTGTGCAGTCATGCAAGCCACACGCTATTCATTTGTCTCACTGAGCTCTCCCTGTTTTTTTTTTTTTTTTTTTTCAATATGACTAATTGCATATGTACTGTTCTCCTGACCATGATGTTTTACTCTTATTTAGGTTCCATGAGGTTGATACAAGCTGTTGTCCCTCACATGGCATCAAGGAGAAAAGGAAAAATTGTAAATGTTGGAAGTGTTAGTGTTTTGGCACCTGGACCATGGGCTGGTGTTTATACAGCATCAAAAGCTGCTATGCATGCACTTTCTGATTCTTTAAGGTTTGTGCATCCCTATGTCACTCGTGGATAGTATTAAATACATGTGTTTAGCTCAGCTTATACTCTAGTTCATATCAACTAGTCTTCCCCCTTTCATTTAACAAATGAAAACTTATGTGCATGCTGTACATGCTTATTTGTTTATAAGATCATGAGTTATTTGAATTTTTAGGAAATACATAGCTTGCTAAAGTCTTCTTATGAAATGAATATGCAGCATCAACAGAATGCTTGTTGAAAATGGTAGCAGATATGTGACAAAAAGAAATTTCCTTAATTCTTGGCTCTTTGTTTTAGATGAAAGGCCAAGAAGAACATGATTCCTTAATAGGTTAGTTTATGTAGGATATTATTTTAGTGATATCTGCATGTTATTTCTTTATTCAAAATTGAAGTTTAGTTTCTGACTAATGAAACCTTAGTTTATGCAAAGGAATGATAGGTGCCTCTACCTTTTAGATTAGGGAAATGAATCTAAGACTGATCTGAGGGTTTTGTCATCTAACACCTAATATCATCTGGTTGTGGGCAATGATGTCAGATAGAGTTGTATTATTATTTTTTGTTTTTCAAATTCTTGCCCATTGACAAGACTTGGCCACTTGAATTTGTTAAATTTGTGTACAATTTGTCATCTTTCATTGTTTTCTTTTTCGTTGTTATCGTTCTAATTATCTTCAAATATCATGCTTATTAGATTGGAACTCAGACCGTTTGGGATCGATGTAATCACTGTTGTACCTGGAGCTATTAGGTCAAACATCGGACGTTCTGCTTTAGCCAACTACACCCAGATGCCTGAATTGAAATTATACAAACCTTTTGAAGCAGCAATCCAAGCCAGAGCCAATGCCTCACAAGGACCCAACTCAACCCCTGCAGAAGAGTTTGCAAAGAAGACTGTGGCTGCCATTCTGAAGAAGAATCCACCAGCTTGGTTCTCCTTTGGTCACCTCTCTACCATTATGGCAATCATGTATCATTTGCCACTCTTCATTAGAGATTTTATCCTGAGAAAAGCAATGAAATGTTGAGTACTTACATTTCTTGTGGTTTATATCTCCAAGTATTTTGTTTGTATGCTTAAGCGCATAGATCAAGAAAATAATCATCGTATACATGATGGAAGTCATTTTCAATCAGTGTATTAGGTAAAGTTAAAAGTAAAAAATATTTCCATATTTTTCTGCGCTGTTGCATGTCTCATTCTATATTTGGTAAATGAGTTCGGCCAAGGCCTAGTAATCGTTTAATGATTACATTTGAAATGAGTTGGGACTTGTGATTGAATCATCACAATGGCAAATTAAATTGTGCTATATCTTGAAGAGATTTGTATAACACAGCTAGCAAATGAGCACTATTAGATCAAAATCTTCTATATTTGGGTCCTGGCAACTGGATACTCCTGGTGCGCGGTTTTGGTTAGAGATTGATTTAGGGTGGGTCAGCTTTGAGCTACTACGCGCAATGCTCTTATACGGTAAGAAACGGCTCCAAAAAAGGTGAATTGGGTACACTAATTATCCAAGAATTCCATTTGAAAAATTATGTGGATATTGTCAGACCTTAAAATTTATATTATACCTAAATGCTGAGTTGCTGACCCCAAATAAGAAGAGCCAAGACAAATAAACCAAATTTTGATTTTTGCTACAAAATGCTTTTACCTCAAAACACACACATTGGTTTTACTGTCTACCTAAATTATTCAAATTCAATGAGAATGATGAACATGACTATAATAGACCATTCCGGGTGGCTGAAGTGGCCGGAAACTAGGAGCTGGTGGAGGTTGCTGAATTAGGGGTATTTGTTGCTGCTGGTTCATTTGCAATGGCTGCTGAGCCAAAGGCACCATTGGACTCACCATGTGAGGTGGGGGAGGTGGTGGTCCTAGAGGCAGAGGTGGAATGCTCCCATAACCATATGGGCTCATGACCCCACCTGATTGTTGTAAATATTGTTGGGAGGGTGGGTTTTGAAGTATGTGAAATTGACCTTGAGAGGTTGGGGCTTGATTCTGCGGTTGAAGAACCATTGCTGTTTGGTACGAATGGTTTGGTGCTGCTGTCATATAAACATTGGGTTCAGAAACTGGCATGGACCTTTCAGGTTTGGACATTGAATCAATGCCAGAACTCTTGGGCATCGATGTCAACGAATTTGAAGAAATTGGGGGCTTTGTCAGACCAGCATTCATCGCCTCTTCAGCAGCAAAAGTAGAAAGAACAGAACTCATAATCAATTGGGATGAACTAGAAGCAGCAAGCTTGTCTGCAACCTCAGCTGCAATGGCTGCAGCTGACTTCTTAGGTGTTTGTGAATTCGCATAATCTTCATCACTAAGCCGCTTCCGCATGTTGCTGGCTTCTTCTGCCTGTGCCTGTGCCACCTACACTCATCAAAATATTAACTTAAGACATTAGATGACCCATTGCTCAATTGTTATTATAATACCAGTTTTTACACGCATCTGTACCAACTGCAACCAAAATAGACTAATGACTTCGAGAGCAAGACTCTATACTTTGACAAGATACAACAAAACGCACACGTTAAAATATATCAACTAAATTAAAGGGAACAAAGGATGGTATGCTTAGAAGTCACCGCCAAAATAATATATCACCACCTCAGATGCTTTTATGTACTGGATAGTTTAATTTCCATGATCTCATAATCACAATTAAGGTATTGAAAACTATCTTGAGATTAAGCAAAACTTACAAAGATCATATTTAAGAGAAATCATCAGAAGATTGGAATTGAATACATCTATAAGCACAAAGTTTACTGAAAAATTGAGATGACGCAATTGGACATGACCACCTATTTATGTTGGCCCATGACCAACTAAACAGGTTACCACTTAGAGTAGGGTGGCCAGATACGGCACAACAACGAGGTTCTTTCTCAGAACAGTAGCAAGTGTAACAGGGAGCTGGCCATCATCACACACAAAAGTCTCAATATCAGAATAATCCTTCATAGTTGATCTACTGACAGTATATAACACTTCAAGTTATTTAATTGAAGGCAAGTAAGTATAATGGAAAGCCCATTATAAGTTTAGAAGAGTAGTGGGGTTTCCATTAAAACCAATTGTAGTGACAAAAAGATAATTACACTCCTAAAGCAAAAGTCTGGTAAGAGGCTCAGAGATTTAATCAGAACTCAAGGTTTGTTAGATAACATATCCACCCTTAATCTTTTAGCATTAACTTTGTTTTGAAAATTTCCCTAACTCACCGACTTCTGCTGTAATGGATATTAAAGTCCAAAGTAAATGTTCTGAAGCATGGCAATATTTTTAACGGCTAGCAAATCTACCCACAATTTTAGCATCAACTTATATGTATTTCAAAAAATCTTCATTGACTCATCAGCTGCTGGTATGCTAATAATGAAACCAGAATAGAAATTCAGTGATGGCACAACAGTGGTAACTACGGGTGGAAGTTGGGTGTGTCAGGACAGGTTAGGGCATAAATGGGCTAGGTCTTCAATTATCCGTTTACCCAGTTACATTCCATTTAAATACAAGCTTGTTACCCATCCCCACACTACCCTAAATATTGGCCCAACCCATTTAGTTTCACTGTTGAGATTTTTTTTTTTTTTTTTTTTTTTTTCTACTAGTGAGTTCAACCCAATTCATCTGAAAGAATATTCCAACAAGAGGTTTTTGAAGTTCAGCTTTGCCCAATTACAAACCCAAAAACAATCACATCAACAAAATAACAAATGCAATTTTTTTTCACAAAAGCTATTAAATTTTTTAGTATTAACTAATTAAATTCTTGTTAATTCCCAAATAAGTAAACTAATCTCCTAGCGACTTTTAGGGGACAACCAGATCTGGGTTCATCTTTCTCAGCAACCAAACAAAACCACAAAGAAATTTGTTTCTCAAGACTAAGGAAAGCAAGGGTCAGTGCATCTCTAGCCACTCTCCTCCACTGACACAGTATCCTTCTTGGCCTTTGTGAGAAAGTAAAACACTTTATCCAGAAAACTCGGGGAATTCAGGAGATCAAAACTCACACTAACTAAATGAACTGTTCCAATTGTTTTGGCTTTAATTAGGGATCTTCTCAAAAACTTGCAAGTAACTCATTGGGTGTTGTGCAGTTCATAAATGGGTCCCATGTATTTACGCAGATCTCTTTAAATTGGACACAAATTAGCAACCACCCATTTAGGCCCATGACGTTAACTAGGTCTGGGAGAATTTTGCCACCCCTACTTGTTACCTTACAACTGAAGCAGCAATATAGAATAAAATACAATGTAACTCAACTATCAAGCAATCTTTCATGAAATACTATAGCATATTGATCAAAGGTAAAATTCTATGACATGTGAACATGCCCATCTCCTAAAAACTTAATAAGTGACAAGCAGAAAATAGGACAACTTTTTGAAAGATACAATGATTAGAGACATACCTGCATATGAGTTCGAACATTTTCCAGTTCGGATTCCTGAAAAAGATTCCAGGAAGTCAGAAAAAGCATACAACATGAAACAAAGTTTCTGGATGAAAGAAACACTACACATTTTCTTATTTGCATAATCTTAGAATTTGAAACTTACTAACAATTGAAGAAAACATGGCATGATACAATACCTGTTCATGTAGCGCTTCTTTTAATTGAGATACAAGTGCTACTCTACTTGCTTCAAGTAATTTAAGTTTTTCATAACACTGCTTCAAAAGATTTTCATCCTCCTCCAGTTCTTTGGCTAAAGTTTTCCTCTTTGGATCCTTTGCTGAAGATGAAAGAAAACAACCTTAAGAGACCACATTTTTGGAAATCACAGCAAGACTTTAATGTCCTTATGTAATAAAAGGATATAATTACAAAACAGATAAAAGGAATTTCTAGTTAACCACTCTAGTCTACCAAAGATGTTAACTACATAGAACTGTTAGTATACCATTAGTACAGGCAATGTCAACATCTTTCTCCAACTTCCTTACACGGTGAACTGCAGACTTGCATTTACTCATCTCAGCATCTTCATCGGGATGTTCACTGACCACCAAGTGAAATGCCGATACGATCTTCTCAGCTGGACCTCCAATAGAAAGTTTCTGGGATCCAAATAATATGAAATTAGCAATCTTTCAAATAAGTAAAAAAAAAAAAAAAAAAAAGGGACTTATTTCTATAAAAATGATGGTCGAAAAAAATAAAAAGAAGTAAAATATGAAAAGAAATAAAATGAAGGCCCTTGTTCTCACCGTTCTGATAGAACGTGAATCTCTTTTTACAATTCTGACTGATCGTGAGCGCTTTTTGCCACTGAACTCCAAGGGTGGAGGCACTTCTTCCCCAAGCAGTACTTCTTTGATGCTCCGTGCACGAGACCCAAATACTCTCCTCTCCTCCCATATGCCAACCTAACAATTTGTAAGCAACATCCAACAAAGTTAAACCATTCTGCTTTACATCTTACAGGGATAGTCAGTCAAAAATTATAAGATTTAGTGGACATGATTAACATACAAGTAGAGTACGCTACCATTTCTAGGATCATGTAAAGAGCGAAGAACGAAGATTTATGTCAAAAATTTAATTTGGCATTAAATGACCAAAACCTATTACTCGTCCACTTATCATAAAAGAATAAATATAAATCACAAAGTAGGACAGAAAATACCCTAACTATACACTGTTGACAAGTTTAATACCTTGAATTAAAATTATGGTTATAGGCCATGCCATCAGTGGCTGGATTGGTTATCTCAAACAAAATGAAGCAGGGACTTACTAATCTAGAGACAACTTTCTTTCCATGATCATCGCCTTCCTCAATAACACTTTTGAGCGCTGCTGGAAGAACCTTCCAAAACTCAGTAACAAATTCATTTCCTTTACGCTTGCTGTTCTGTAGTATGTCATTTGCAAGATACAAGAGAGGAACTTTTTTAACCAACTGTGAACTATGGAATTGTTTATCCCATGTTGCAACAACCAGCTCCGCTTTGCTCCGATGAAATATACACCAATGTGACAAAGCTTATAATAAAGTCAAGGCAACAGGGTTTTTAACATAGACATTAAACATCATTGCTTCAGAATGCATGCAAGTTAACAAGTACACTAGTGGATATTTTTTCTTAGCTCAACTTACAACAAAAAATACATCCAAATACTCTAATCGAGTCTACATTAAAAAGACAGCAAATACACAAGGAATGGGACTTTCAAAAAAGGAAATGAGCATTAGGCCAAAACACTATTCAAATTGGTCTTCAACCATTAGTACATAATCTTCATTTTATAGTGCATGTATTGTCATCTAACCAAAAGTTGATGTTTTCACTGAGGCATGTTAGTAAATTTACTTTACTCCATTGTATCCAAGCTAATGAAGTCATCAACCCAACCAACTTGAGACGAGAGTTATTGATAATCATAGAGTTAAACCAATGGTGTTGTGTACCTACATTATCCAAGGATAATTCCATCACTTCCCAGCAGGGTTCATCAGTCTTTCAACAGACTTCTTCCATACTTCTAATATTGAACAATTCTAAAATAGTAAATCCTATTCCTTTTCCCTTATTATAAAACAAAAACTAATTAATCTTGACTTTATAAGTACCATATAGGCTAAAAATGTTCATTAGGAAAAAGAAAAGGTACTCTATACAACATTGAAAATGCTGCATTTGACAAAGGAAGCAAGATGGTAAGACGGTCAAACCAAGCCCTCTCCTTGAACCAATCAGCAGCACACTAGCAATTAAATTTGCGAACATTCCTTTATCAGGTCCACTAGCAGCAATTCAAAATTTAAAATCAGCTATTCTATACATTCCCAATTTTAGCTCACTGCATCAGAAGAGGCGGAATTCGACAACTTAGCCCCATCGAGCAAGCATAACCCAGAAAGTAAACCAGACCATGGAATGCAAAACTACTAATTCCAGCACCTTTGAGTCCCACTTAAACACACAGAGACACCCAAGAATATAAAAATTAAAGGGTATAATAAATAACTTTCTAATTAAATAAAAAAGGATACTTTCAATACACTGCTGGGTGCTGTTGAGCTTGGAGAGCTTGTCTGCAAGTATCTGCTCACTGAATACACTATTCATATCCTACTTCAACAATGCCTTCGCGCCACCCACCCCACCAACAAATATATAGAAGAAAATGCCCTAAAGCACTGTTATTTCCCAGGAAAAGAAAAGCAAAAAAATGAGAGAATCTTCAGAATTCAAAAAATTGCAGGAATTCAAATAAAACCCACAAATTTTTGAACTTGAACCCTAAAATCAAGGACGAAGCAACTCCAATTAGCGGAAAAGGCAACAATAACTGCAACAAATGCAAAGGAAAGTATACAGTTTCAGCAAGTAGTTGAGGCAGTAAACGACGACATTCAGGATGTGAAGGTACTCCGAGAGAGAGAGAAAGTGAAAGTGTGTATGGGGGATTGAAGAGGGATTAATTACAGAGAAGAGTAGTTAGAGTTTGCGAAACCCTAGAAACGGTTTTCTTTTCTCACTTGTCTTGCAGGGAAAGCAGCCAACAGAAACGTTTACAAGCAAGTTTTGAGTTTTGGGTGTTTGAGTTGGCCCAAAGAGTTTTGTGAGACAAACACCGAGTTCTAACTTTTTGTCCAAAAGTACAGAAATAAACTAATAAAACAGATCTCCAGATTTATTATTATTTTTTTTTTTAAGGATAATCGTAAACGTTGTACAAATATGGGACAATTTCACTTACATCCCTTTAAATTTAATGAAATTATATGTAACCTTCTAAGTTTTGAAAATTACACACACCCCCTTAAAAATATAAGAACTCAAAACAAATTAAGATGGATTCAAAAGACAAAGTAGAAGGCTTGAATTTGTAATGACACAATCCCCTCAAATGTTGGAAGAGGTGGAACCAGATCCTCTCCTCAACTATTTTAGTGCTAAGCTTACCTAGGACTGTAAATCGGCTTGATACAGCTCGAGTTTGTATCGAGTTCAGCTCGAGCTTGATTCATTTAAGCTCGGCTCGAAAACAAACAAGTCAAGCCGAAGCTTGCTTGTTTAAGAAACAAGTCAAGCTTGAGCTTTAGTATATTCGGCTCGAAAAGCTCGTGAGCAGCTCGTATTTTCTAGTTTATATGTTTCATACCTCATTTTCCATAGCTTATATGAGGACTAGCTATTTTTATTCCCTACTTTGTTTTTATAATGTTTGATTATAAGACTTCTACTACCTTACGTCTTTTTTTAAATGAGAATTGTTTGCAAATGTTATAAGTTATCAATGTTTAGATAGAATTATTTGGTACAGTTGTATTTCTTGGAAATCATATTCATCTATATGGTGTTTTAAACAAGTATTTGGTGCCTTTCTAATTTAATTAAAAATATATATTAACTCTAAGTTAAATTAACATATTATAATGTTTTCAAGAAGAAAATATTCAATAGAAATTAATATTTTTTAAAAATAATAGTTAATAAAATATTTTCGAGAAAATTATGTGAATAAGTTTGATACAGCTCGAGTTTGTATCGGGTTCGATTTTTTTTTTTTTTTTTAACTCGTTCGAGTTCAGCTCGTATAAGAAATAAGCCAAGCCAATCTCAATCTCGAAAAATTTAAAACAAGCCAACCTTTAGTACAGTGGTATTCGGCTTGACTCGGCTCGTTTACACCCTAAGCTTACCTCTACTTTTAATAGGAATCGTTTAACAATATTATGTGGTCACAAATTGGTTTTTAATATCTTACGCTAAATACGACATCGTTTGAATTTTTTTTTTTTTTTTTTTCCTAATCTTTCTTCACTTCCTCTCTCCATCCTCAATCTCTGCAAATAACATGAAGCAAAGCGCCTATACTAGTTTGATCTCTTAAATTTTGATAATTGATTCACTAAATCATTGGGTTTAAACAATTGTTTCACTCTCACCTCTTTCTCAATTTCTGTAATATGTAACCTTTCTCCAGCCCAAAAGAAAATGAAAAGCTGTGTCCTCTCCTGAACCTGAATTTTTGTCTACACATCCCTCTTTATAAAAGATTGTTTCTGAACCTCATTTTGAAAACAGATTTTTCTGGTTTTCTACTCATCCTTCCCAACAAATAATGGTAAAGGAGTTTTTTGTTGTTTTGTCTCTCCTTATTATCAAGTGGGTATCTCACTTTCGACAAAAATAAACAAATTTGAGTATTAATTTTCATGGAATTAATTGATAATTCACTAAACAATTGAATAAAATGATTGGGTAATGGTAAAATAGGCCAAAGAATTGAGGAATATAGTTAATGTTAAGGGATGTTAGTTAGCAAAAACCCATTTGTTTCGAGATTACGTTCTCAATGATGCTAGTTTCGGTGAAATTCCTGTGAAAGATAGTTGGAAGGAATTCATCTTCATTTTATGTCAATTTTTAGGGTTATGAGATAATGAGTTCTGAATTGGCTCTTTTGACCTCTGATACTCATCTCTGATTGTTGGGTTAAAGACAATATGAAATTAGATGCTGGGTTTTGATAGCCAAAATCCAATATTAGGTTTTTTGTTCTGTGAACCTTTCTTAAAATTAGAAACGTAAGTTGAAGAATAGAGATAAGAGGTGAAAATAAAATTTAAGTGTCATCAGCCATTAGATGTGATTTTTGCCACGTGGAATAAGATGCTTCAAAGCTGAGGCAAGCATAGCACCAAAGTAATTCAAGAGGGGATCCGCGTCCGTGTAATTATAAAAACCTTAAGGGGTTGCGTGTAATTTCATCAAATTTGAAGGAGTGTAAGTGAAATTGTCCCAAATATTTTTGGAAGTCTTATTTTGCTCTTTAATTGCCATCTGACATTAACGAAACTCGGATAGTACAGAACTTGTGTGCCTCTGTTGAACACAATTGACCACCTCTCACAAGTCAAGTCACAAGTGGGTCACCAGTTTCACAACAACCTAGTTCGTACAAGAGAGAGAGAACCATGGTATACGAAGGTTGCCGTACAGACCGTTTCTTTTCTTATTTTGGTCGAAAGTACAGACTGTTTCTCAAGTCTTAACCCACATGAAGTCTTAACCCACGTGAAGCCACTTACGAGTTACGACATTACTGTATTTGAGCATTTCGCAAAATAATATATTTTAAGAATATTTTCTCTCTTAAAAAGATAAATTAATCTAAAATTCATTGTCTATTTTACAATTCTTAATAATAAACAAACCAACCTAAAATCCATTTTACTCTCACACAAATTAAAGAGCCGCAAATTTGTATTCTTAATTTAAATCTCAAATGATATAACAATATTTTTTTATTTATACCTGGGTCACTTTAAGACTTAGTTATTTCACAAGCAATACACATCATTTGAAATCCAAATTTAGAACACAAAATTAAGATACCTAACATTATTACTCTTATACTTTATTTACTTGTTGTCCACATGATTCTAGGCATTCATTGTGGCAGAATCAAAGTTAATTCCGTTTTCTCTTATGAACAATTTGAGGCCACTATATAATATATACACAGCTGCTCTCTCTCCCTCCCTCCCTCCCTCACGTATATTTATCAAATGCAAAATTTTCCCAAATTAATGTTCTATCTTGGCAAACAAAAAATGAATGAGATATCATTCTACAGGGCATTTTAAGTATTTGATGGCAACTAAAAGTAATCTTTTTAACTTGTAGTACTGCTCAATGGTCACCTGGTAGTGTTTCAATGATATCAGAATCACCTGCAAGACAAGAGGAGGAAAACAGTAACTTTTGCATTCCATATACTGAAGAAGAATAGTATGCGACAAAAATAACATATTACCTGGATCAATAATGCTAAGGCAAGAGACCCGAAAATACTTGCCACAAGCCGTTCCCAAGTCAACATTGTCTGGAAAACCAAACGATGGTGAGGATTGAGAAAGTTGTTTCAGATCTTATTCAGTATGTGGAAGGGAGGGCCTGATGCAGCTTAATACATGATGGGGAAAACCCAAAAATCATATGTAACAAATTATTCGTTCACAACGAAACAGGACGCCACATTTACATGTATAAATGTTTATGTATAAGTCTCTATGTATGTATTTCTGTATATAAGAATAGAAGCACACACAAACTGACTACCATAAGTCAATGCCAATCTAGAGTTACAGGTGATGACAATTTCAAAAGGCCTCCTAGACGTTTAGAATAATATATTCTGAAAACACTCTCGGTAATACTGAGTAAGAATTTTATGGGAAAAAGGCTTATATGTCAAAACAAAAGAAACCATAGCAAACCAAATCCTACATGGCAGGAGCTTCAAACTTTACTACAAATAATAAGAAGCATTACGCAATATATTCTCAGTACATTTCACACACATCCTTTCAAAATTAGAAATCCACTGAATTCTCCTCATTGTTTTTCTTATGAATGCTAGACTAGGAATAAATTCCAACGTTTCAAACGTGTTTCCCAAAGTAATAGTGACACTAATACAACTATTTTCATTGCTGGTTTGCGCTAATCAGTTTGAGTACTATAATCACTTATTCACGTTTGCGGTCCAACAAGTTGATAATTTTTCCAAATAACTATTTGCTTATATATCCAAGAAAAAGTACACTTCCAGAGAGCAACACCCGAATGCAAATCAATCCACAATCAATGTTATCACAATCAAAACTACTACATATAAACAAAGGCAAACACTTACTTCCACTATAATGGTGAACTCCAATCTTGGCAAGCATTGCATAGTACTCAATCTCAGATTTCCGTAGCGGCGGACAATTGTTTGAAATTATAATCAACTTCCCTACCGACAAGTAAACGAACCCAAATCCCCAAATCAACAAAAAAATCAATAGGAAAACAAAATACGGAAAATAAAGTTAAATAGAAAAAATTAGACAAAAATTACAAATGTCAAACAGAAACAAAAATTGTTGTATCTAATGAAGGGGAAAAGTGAAGAGACAAAAACCTCTGGAGAATCTGAGAGATCGAAGCACGGTCTTGTAGCCGAGGGTGTACTTGCCACTCTTCATCACCAGAGCCAACCTGTTGTTGATGCTCTCATGGGTCTTCTTCTGCAAATCCAAAATACCCACAAAAAATTAAAACTAAAATTTAAAAAATAAAAAGCCATATATTCTAATAATAGAAACCTCTGCTGGGAGAAAACAGAGAAGGTCCATACAGGTTTCTTGCCGGTAACCATTTTGATGTCTGCTTTCCTGGAAAATAAGCAAAGAGTGTTAGTCAAGAGCGTCGTAGAATTGGAAAGTGTAAATATGAAGAGGACTAGGTTGGAGGGAAATGACGAAGGAAGATAACTCACTGTGCTTAGGGCTTTACAGAGAGATGGAGACGAAACCCAAAGAACATGCTACAGCTGAGCGTGTAGAGCTAAACCCTATTTATTAGGGTTTTGTTTCGCGGTTCCTTAGCTCATCAACTTATTTATTTAGATAAAATTATAAAAATGGTTCACTTATTATTCATTAAGTCTTATTTTGATTCATAAGTTTTTTTAAATTTTATATTGATCCATAAATTATCTTATGTGTTCCATATTGGTCCAAAATTGTCTCTCAAATTGGTCCACTTCAGACAATTTATGGACCAATATGGCACTTAAAAAAATTTGTAGACCATTTATTTAATTACCTCTTTATTTATTTATTAGAAAAGTATAATTAAATATTAAATATCAATAATTTTTCAGCAAAATAATAAGACACTAATTTTTTTTAGTTTAAGTACTAACCTAAAGTAAGACATTTTGAATTAGGTCACAAATTGGTTTGCTATACAGTTATGACTATTTTAAATTTATAAAAATTTAAAATTTATAAAGGTTTAATGTTTTTTATTTAGGATTGGAAGATGAAGTTCTATAACTCAGAGACTAAACATTAAAGTTTAAACTTTACAAATATTGAAAAAATAACAAATCAATAAAAAAAGTTATGATTGTTAGACGATTACAGCTCGGTGTAGCCATATTTTTTAAAGTTAGTAGCTAAACTGAAATTTAGTATTTAAAATGAAATGACATAAACATTTTAGTAGTTAAAATGAAAAAATATTACAATTTGGTACCTAAAGTCAACAGACCTTTTATTTATTAGGGTTTTGTTTCGCGGCTTATACAGAGCAAATGCTTGCAGGTGCTGTGCACGTGAGTTCCTTAGCCCACCAACTTATTTATTTATTTATTTTTCTTTATTTATCAGTCCATTTATAGAAGGGTAAACAACATTTTTTGTGCTAGTGTTTTGACACGAAAGCACATTTGGTTCTCGTGGTTTCAATTTTCTCAATTTGGTCATTGTGTTTTATATTTTTGCAATATTGGGACATTATGCACTTAAGATAAAAAAAATTTTCAAATCAAAACTAATAATTTGTTTAAACTAGTAAGTTTTACAAAATAACTAAAAATCATATATATAACCTTGAATTTCTTATTTTCAAACAAGAATTTAAAGAAATCACACACTTAAAGTTTAAACCTTAAAAATTTTGTGAGCCTCAATTTCTTTATCAAATAAATACGAAAATAAAAAGGATGAGGCTATTCCGACTACCCTTATGTGCTGAGTTGACCACCCTAAAAATTATTTTAGGGATGATACCAATTCTACCCTTACGCCAATTCCACCCCACCAACTTAGCCACCACTCCCAACTACGAACGCCGCCATCCTAGCCACCACAACTGTCACCTTCTCCTCTTTCTCCCCTCCCTTGCCACCCTATCTTCTTTCTCCAATCCCCTGCCACATTCTCTTCTCTCTACTCCACCACCCCATCTATTCCCCAAGCCTCGCCCCTACCCATAACTGAATCAAGCCCGCAGTCCCGACCCCACCACTACCCAGCCCCGGATCAACTGCCCAATCCCCCAAACCCGAGAAGAGAAAGAGAAGAGAAATAAGAGAAAGAGACGATGTAGGGGAGGAGGTTGGCTGGGGTAGAGGTGGAGGTGGGGAGGGATGACTATTTTGGGTTGGAGGGGTAAAATAGGAAGATTTAGGAAAAAATATTTTAGGGTAGTTGGACTAGCCTCACCCAAATAAAAATTGAATAGTTTTAGAAAGCCCATAAGATAACCTTTCAATTCCCTGACAAAATTTTTCTTGAAAACAAATGGATAATTTATTCTCAAATTAAAGATTTGAGTTTTGTTAAAATTGTCCTAAAATTGCAAACAACATAAAACATAGAGATCAAATTAGAAAAATTGAAACCATAGAGACCAAATGTGATTTCAAAGCCAAAACACACTGTTCAACCACATTAGATGTAGAATCGCTTGTAGAGGTTAGATTTTATGTTTTAAATCTGATATTTAGAAAAGTTAGCATATTGAAACATAATACCTAATCAAACAACTAAGTGTCAATCATTAAGAGGAAAGATACATTGTCGAGGACTTGATGGTGGGCCTGATTACTCAGCAAGCTGCGGATGCATTGCATTGCAGCCATCCTTTCTGGAAAGGTAAACTATTTTTTTGGTCCCTGTGTTTTGGTTTGAAATCACATTTAGTTTTCATGGTTTCAATTTTTTCAATTTAATCTCTATGTTTTATGTTGTTTACAATATTAGGACAATTTTAACAAAACTCAAATCTTTAATTTTGAGATAAATTATCCACTTATTTTCAAGAAAATTTTGTTGGGGGATTGAAAAAGGAAGTAAGCAAGAGACGACCCCAATGAGAGGAAACTGAGTGGCATTAATTAAATGGATTCCAAACTAAATTAAGATGAGAATGAGATAGAAAATTGAATGTTTTCTGAGTCAAATTTTAAAGGGCAATTAGAAATATAAAAAATAAAAAGAAATAAAAGAAAAGGAGGAGCAAATGAAGAGAAAAGTATAGTATGAATGAGAAAAGTATAGTGTGAATATCGCCTCCCTTTAAATATAGTGCCTCTTTACTCCATACGATACCATATCAAAGAAAGGTATTTAGGATCACATCCTTATTAATTATCATGTTGCTTAATAAATAATTCCTAACCCTTGATAAAAAGATCGTACATTTCGGCTTTATTCCAATACTTTACCCAGCAACTATAATCATGAATAAACAAATATAAAACTATTTGACCAAAAAAATAAATATAAAACTATTTATACCATCTTAATGACAATCTATTATATATTATCTTTCTAATGTAGATAAGACCCAATTGTGCGGAAAACATTTATTGTATCAATTTGGAACAGACAAATAATACTAGAATCACCGAGGGCACACATAGAAACACAATTCTGTAAACCAACAGAAGACAGTTTAACTCAAAGAAGCATGCCTAAGCCATGTACAAAACATCAACATTCAGATCCTACATTTCGGATCGACTCTAAGAAAGATTCATCCAATAGAAGTCAGTTTAACTAAAGTGAAGTTGGGACTCTGCTTCCATAAAAAAAAAAAGAAAAAAGAAAAAAAAAAAGATACAATGGATTCATAAACCCAGAAAAAGAAGGCTCAGTCTGAAATGTTCTAAATGCTAGATGAAACTTAGCTTCAGGCCCTCATCATAAAGAAGACCTCGTAAAAACCAAAATCCATCAACGATGCAATTACATGAAACTTCCCTACCATTATCTAACACACTGACCAACCCATAAGAAAATCTGAAAAGCAGCCAGATGAATTGTGGCATGGTCCTACTGTTTGGTGTTTCTGCCCTGCACTGCAAGTTTTGCCTCCACTTGTTCTTCTGACAAAGGTAAATAATAGATCCGAGGAGTTGCTTTGGTTTTCCGGAAGAGATCATCCAAAGTGACAATTGGAGGATCAAGTTTCTCTGGCAGAGGAGGTGGGGGAGGCAGAGGAAGCCGCTCTCTTGCTTGGGGAGGGATAGACAAGGGTGGTGGTCCCGGTGGAGGAGGGAGAGAAGAAGGGGGTGGTGGAAGCTGCTGGTGCTGGTGCCTAGGTTGACGGGGGGAAGGCTGGGGATGCGAGGTAGGTGGGGCAATAGGAACAGCAGGACCACTGACAGGTGCAGCAGAAGCCTGTGGAACCTGAAGCCGTGTTTGCACTTCCTGCGGATCAACAAACTCAGCCACCAGGAGGCGCCCACCATTGGGAGGCCACTGTAGGTTATACACAGCATTCCGTGTCTCCACCGCTTCTTCCACTGATGAGTACTGCATCAACACCATGATTTCCCAAGCAAGGATGAGTTCCATTTTACTTGGAGAATTAGAAGTTGATAATACTTATAAAAACAAAATCCTCAAACAAGCAATACAAATATGGTCCTCAGTGAGATTGTGTCATGGTCAGGGAATCCATTCCACACTGGCAGGTCTCTAATCTCTACTAAAAGGAAAGGAAAGAGAGAGAGAGAGAGAGAGAGAGAGAGAGAGAGAGAGTCTTACAGTAACATAGCAATGGGTCTTGATGTGGTCCATCCAGAAATCAGAAACCTCCCCAGCTTTGCCTAGAAGTTCTTGAACAGCTTTCAGGGTAAAGGGTCGCAGAAAACGATCAATTCTAAGGGAATTAGTGGGAGGCTTCTGTGACGGTGGAACTGCAACAAATAAAGATATCATATAAGGAATCAAAACATATGCTGCAAGACATTTTCAAATACACAACAAACAGAACAATGACTCACCAACACGTTCCTTGGGAGCATCCTCACTCAGTGTAGAGTTTGATCTTGAGAAGTTACGCTTCAGACTGGGGGACTGAGAAGTATCCTTGGGTGTGGTGGTAGGTGTTTGAATGGAGCTTTGCGACTCTGGAACTTTAAGGCTTTCAGAGTTCCACCTGCGCCTCTTTACAGGCTCATTGCTTCCAACTGCTACTTGATCTGCAAGGGGGAATTTACCCAATAAAAATGACCATAGAAATACCAGGTTCTTTAAAGGGAAAAGAAAAAATACGTTTCAATGTACCAAACCAAAAGTTTGATATCATTTCAAACTAGTACTGGAATGTAAATGTTGGCAAAAGTAGGCAAGCATATAAATTAACAATGCACACAGAAGAGTAAGAATATGCATTAGAAAGGAAAAATCAAAATAATTTCAGTCAATAAAAATGTTCATGACTTGATGTAAACAGAAAATAGGTATAATTCTCTACCACAATAATTAAAAGACCGACCGTCAAAACCTAGATTTGTAAAGGGAAATCAAGGTAAGTTTTGAAATTGATTATAATCATTGAGATTGGTTGCTGTAGACAAAGCAGTCCGTCCTTTCCATAATATATTATCAATGACCCTTACCACTCCATAAACACATTTTCAAAATTCCCACAATACATTAATAAGAGAAATTTAAAGTTCCTACAAAACATTGATGTCCCTCCTCAAATTTCAAAATAATTTGACTATTATTGCAATACAAGCCTTAAGTTAATAAGATACATAACTTTATTATTTTTGTTTTATGAAAATAATATACATAAATTTATTACTGATGCATGCGATGAATATCTTATGGAACCATATGTTTTGTTTCTGGTTTTCAGCTTTTCAAATAGAGACAAATATATGGAAGAAAGAAGGTAAGGAGATGAGAGATAGAGATGTAAGGAAGAGCACATAAAAATAAAATATAAACAAATTCTTCTCATTATCCTCTCATTTTCCCTTCTCTATGCTTAGTTAAAAATAAAAACCAAAACAAGAATGTTAGAAAACAAGCCCTTACATATTCCTTCATCAGAAATACTTTAAGAAACTGATCAGTAGAATAAAAGATGGAATCAGAAACTTTCGGAAGCTGGTGGCAAGCACATCAGAGATAATATGCTTCACAAGCCAAATGCAGAAACTTTATGGATCCAACTAATGCAGATGTTTTCAAAGTTAATAATGTAATAGATGGGTTGAAAAATATAAATAATCAATATACTCCAGCTGCAATGCTCACCACTAAGCTTTCTTTTCTCAGCAGGCAGAGCTGGATGGTTCTTGTTTTCAATAGTGACATCCTTTTTGTCGCTGGAAATATCATCTCCCACAACATCAACATGACTTTCCTCCATCGCAACAGGAACTTCATTTTTCTCAACCCTATCTCCCACATCATCAGAACTATACTTTGAATCAATTTGTTTACTGTCCAGCACATCTTCTTCCATAGAATCATCTCCAGAACTTCTCTCTAAATTTAACTTTTCTGAGTACCCCACATCCGCACTATCATTTTTCTTGCTAATGTCTGCATTTGTATCATTGTTGTCATCTTTCTCTCCAACAGATGCCTTGTTCTCAGGTGGTTCTTCATCATCCATTGGATGTGAATCACCACGGACTGGGACAACAGCACTGGATGATGGTTCCACCATCTCCGGCTTAACAACATCTAATTCTAATTTGACATGATCAGCAATTATATTATCCTTTAGTTCAATCTTTTCATTAATTGACACAGAATCAGTAGAAATAGAATCATATTTTACCTCAGACCCAAAAACAGGGCTGACCTCAGACACCTGGTAGTTCGGAGCAGAGGAGTTGAGCATGACATCTGTAGGTGTAGCTTCTAAACCCTCATTCTCCAGCTGAGGCTGTGGATCAACATTCTCCAGCTGGGGCTTTGGATCCTCATACTCCAGCTGAGTCTCTGGATCCTCATTCTCCTGCTGGGGATTTGGATCCTCATTCTCCAGCTGGGGCTTTGGATACTCATTCTCCAGCTGGGGCATGGGATCCTCCTCCAGCTGGGGCTTTGGATCCTCATTCTCCAGTTGGGGATTGGAATTCTCATTCCCCTTGTTGGCTTCAGTTTTCTGTGAATCATGCCCACCTAATGCTACATCAGCTACCACACTCTCAGTGACCGTAAAATTGGTTTCCACAGTCGTGACACTGGATTCCACAGTAGTGACACTGGTTTCCACAGTAGTTGATTGAGCAATCGGCTCCTCTCCAACAATAGCAGCAGCATCTTTATCCACCAGAACATAACCTTCTTGAATATTTCCTTGATCCAAGGCTGCCAGAACATAACCTTCTTGAACATTTCCTTGACCCAAGGCTGCTTCACTGTCATTAATGTCAACCTGAACCGGAAAATCAACTTTTTCAGTCCTTTTATGCCCATCATCAACAACGCCTTTAGTTGTTTTAGCCAGAACTGCATGTGGCTCTACATCTTTCACCCCAAATACAGGTTGAGGATCACCATTAAAACCATTATCCACCTTCTCAGAATCTGCCCTTTCAAAATTTGCCCTTTCAATCTCCTTCTCAGCATTTGCCCTTTCAATTCTAATAGCTTCATCCAAACGTTTTATTAAATCATCCTTCAAACCCTTGGTCGTCAATTTCCGCCTCTTAAGCTCCTCTTTTAACTCTACAACCTTCCACTGATCAATTGGTCGATTGTCAAGAATAGGATATGGGGATGACATTTTTTTCCAAGTAAAACTCACCTTCAATCCTGATTTAAAAAAAGAAAAAAAAAATCAGCAACAAAAGAGAATCAAGCAACAACAAAAAACTATAACTCAAGAAAATGCAGCCACCAAGAGCTAAACAAGAAGCAATCACTGTCAAAAAGTTCAATAACAGAAATGTTTTTCCACTTACCTATTTAAGGAAGCTAATATCCATAAAACAAAATTTTGATACCAAAAATTCACTATTTGTCCCCATTACCCTAAAAATAGAGAGAGAGGAAAAGAAAAAAAAAGATTTAACTCCAGGATTTAAAATAAATAAATTATTAAAAATAGCCTCAGTAAAATTATGACCAAAGTCTGTAGGCCTCAAAATGTTCTACAGAACATATGCTTCCTTCTAAAAGGCTCTGCTACATAAAGTTTAAACAAATATTATCCACTCAAGCCAATTAAAAAAAAAAATTAGGATTAGGCTTTCCAATTTTAGATAACAATATTTCTGTTGAAAAATGGGGATCTGAAATATATATCACTTATCCAATACATATAATATGAACTGAATAATACAAAATATTACCACTACCATTGACCAGTTGATTAGACTAAAAAAATTATAGTAAATTAACTCGGACGCATGAACTCACAAAGAGCAAAAAGCATACAGACCGTCCATAGTCTACAAACATGTTTCATAAAAATTATGGATGTAATAAAATAATAATACTTGTCCAGAAAATAATACTTGAAGATAATAAAGCCACACAATAGTAACTTCTCTAGAAGTTCCATAGCACACGTTCATCAACAATATAGAATTTAACGTGGAACGATTTTATCAAAATACAAAACCCTGAATTCAAAATTTTGGAAAATCCTCAAATCCAACAAAACAGATGGACCAAAAAAAAAAAAAGGCTATTCCCTTTGCTGCAGAAAATGACATATTTTGCCAGGGTTATTTTCCAAAAAAGCAAGAGAACCCACAAAAGCATAAAACCAACAACCAAGTTGAGAAAATGCAATATAATTCATATGCCCAAAAATTAAAAAGATTAAGCAACAAAAACTCACAGGAATGTTTGCTTGGCAGAGCGGCAAGGAAAGAATCAAAAGGCCCACAAAAAAGGGAGTGGACAATTTTGAAAACCCTAATTTGACAAGACAAAACCCACCATTAGAGAAGAAAGCACAGAAAACATCACCATCATCATCATGAAGAAAACCCAGAAAAAGAGGACAATAGCTAAATCTTATTAAGAGTTCCCAAGGAAAACAAAGACCCCCAGCGCTTGAACCCTGTGTGTTTCTTGTTTCCTGAAAACAACGAAAACACAAAAACAAAAACAGAGAGAAAATATGTAAAACAAGTATGTGAGAGAAAGAGAGAGGGAGAAGGGACACAATAAAAATGGTTTCTTTTTCGTCGTTTTTGTTTTGGGATTTGGCTCTTGTGTTTGAGATTTCGGGGTTTCTAGGGTTCCTATTTTTTTAGCTTCTTGGACTTTTTATGTTTGTGTTGTCGAAGGGGATATGAAAGCGGAGAGCATTAGGCTTTAATCTAAAAATGCGATTTTTTTTGTTATGGAGTTTCCCAAAATACCCTCCAAGAACCCGGCTGAATAAACTCGAAAAAGGCCCATATAGGCCCATAGAAGTTGGGCTTGTTCATCGGGTCTCAAGCCCATCAGATTATGCATATCAACCTCACCGGCTTGCTCTTCTCGTTGAATCACAATCAAGTCTCGGCCTCTCCTCTCACCTGCTCTCTCTCTTTCTCTCAGGCGGACACTGTTGTTGTTGGTGAAGCAACTCCGTCAACGAACGAATCAACCAGTGAGTGACCTTTTTCTTTCTTGCATTTTTTTTTTAATTTGAAATAATTACTATATATGATGATTTTGTGGTTCAGATTGCTCTCTCTCTCTCTCTCTCTCTCTCTCTCTATATATGTTTTATTTTTTGTGAAATTTCTGATGCGGGCATGTTTGATTTTGATGTGGACTGTGAACTTTGTTTGTGAATTGTTTGATGAAATCCGTCAATGAGAGTTGCGACGACTGATGTGTAACCTAAATCACATGCAGATGACATAATCTGTAGGTCTCAAAACATTTTCTGTCTATTTAACTTTGGGTTTTTGGTCCTGCGGTTCTCTTTTCGATTCTCGAATCTCAAACCAACTACCCCAGTGTTGTTTGTTCATCTGCGTTTTCGTTGTCCTCCAATCTTTAACCTTTTGTGCTTCTATAGAATTGCTTTCAATTCCTACCTTATATCCCCTCCACCAATTTTTCAAGCTCAAATTTTTGAGTTCCAACTTCTGTAACCCTCTTACCAAAACATCAAAAAAGAGGATACGATCTTCATAAAAGAACCTGTAATGAATAAAGATATAAATTTTAGGCCACAGAATTCCTAATTTTTATGTTTGTGACTTCAATTGGCACTCTCTTTAGCTTCACTCTTGTTGCTGCTACTACAACCAAATACTTAATCTTTGGCTACTACTTCCACCATTTCAAGCATCTTCAGTTTTGCTAGTTTAAGCATTTTTAATAAAAAAGATCACAAATTCACAATACAAGGATGAATGCATCCTATTTTATGTGCATGCACAATTTGAAACCCAAGTTATTAAGTTGTTAAAACAGGCTGTTTGATAATGAGAACACGACGTTTTCTTCCAATCCAAGTAGTCATCCATAGGGGATCTCCTGAGACAACTTGGTAGCCTGCATTCATGTAGACATTCATGTTAAAAGGGCTTATTCGTCTAATGACTGGATATGTAAAATGCTCTAGATTTAGAACCTTGATCAGTAAAATTATTATGATCATATTCTTGGTTGAATTTGGATGGGCTTACTGATCCAGAGTTTAATGATCTAACTTTTATGTCATTTTAAATCACTTTTCTCAAATGTATAACGCAACTCCAAGCCATTAGCTTTCTGATCATAGATTTTGTGCATGCACTTCAACTTGGGTTTGTAATTTGCTTGGCTGCTCAATCATAGGGTTTCATTTATTGTTTACTAAAACATACCAATTTGAGGCATGATCTTAGAACAGGTAAATTAAAATCACATGGGAAGATGACAAGTCATAGCTCCACCACTAGTGAACGTACACACAACAAAGTCAATTTTGCACCTCATTGTTCTTTGCCGATCATACGTTTATCCGTTGATTTTTTCAACACCAACATTTGCAAGTTCTCTTTAGTCCATCTCTTCAAACATGGAATAATACAGAATGCTATGGGTTAATTAGTTGCCTTCTATAATCAGTATTCAGAAAGTTGCATAGAAATTGTAGGCAAGAGTAGTCTGTTACTTCACTAATATCTTAGCATATGTTTTGGGTTCACGAGTAGCTCAGTAAAACATGTCACACCATTTCTGGTCATTAAATTTAGAACACATGACACACTATTTCTGAAATTAAATTTGACTGAAATATTTTTAAATTGGGCTGCATCTTGTCTCCTGCAAGAACAGGATATGTAAACTTTATCTAGTGCATAATTGATATTCATCTGCACCTTCTGTTGTTGGTTTTGTCTTGGCTACTGATGATTGAATTGATATCCGTTTTTATCCTTTGGTGCATGGCATTAGCTCTTCACCAGGCCTTAAACTTTTGTGAAAATTGAAGCTCCCATTTGTAATCACGTTCTGTCGTTGTGTTATACTACTGTTGACACAGTGGAGGTTATAAGGGGATATATCATGTACAGATTAGTTTCATCTTAACAGATTCGCATACATATTCCTAAATCAATTCAATATTGTAGGCAGCCATGAAAAAAATAGGATGTCAACATAAGACACGAGTGGTGATATACAATTCATACTTCATGGCTCTTAGGCAGAATGGTTCTGAAACCTATATATCATTGGTTTTAGGATGTAATTTCTTTAAGCAAGCCTGGCCAAGAAATCTGCAGCTGTGCAAAACTGTAAAATAGAAAGCAGGCAGGTAGAGAGCTCGATTGGGCAGAATAGAGGCTAAGACAAAGTACATATTAAGTATTGCTGTTCAAAGTGTCTTGGAATGCTCAGGTCTATTCTTACGGGTCTCTCAAGCTGTAACAAGGATATTGATGTTGTTGATTGTTCAGGATGTTAGTTCTAGGTATAGTTTTTCTAACTCTTGTTTGCATATAACTTGTTTTAGTAAAGAGTTTGCATCGAACATTATGTGCAGGTATATGTATAGAACTTTATGCTATATAAGTTGATTTTGTTGTGATGCAGGAGCATCTACTAGGGTTTCCAAGATTTAGTAATTTTATTGTAACTTTTTTTTTTTTTTTTATTTCCTTGTTTGATTTGGAGTCTAATTTTCTGATTTTGTTAGATCTTTTAGTGCTTATGTCCCTTAGTCAATTAGGTTCTGACTTTATGTTTTTCCTACTCAGCTAAGGTTTCCTGTTTTCCTAGTTAGTTAAGGTTTATGCATTATGGTTTTCTTAGAATTCAGATTCTAGAGTTTCTCTTGGGTTCCTAACCCTAGAACTCATCCATCTACTTTCCTTATTTGATCTTATAGTCTCTCTCTCTTTTCTCCTGTGTTGTTGCTGGAAGTTTTCTTGACTGTAGGTTTTGTCCCTATTACTGCATCAAGACAGCAGCCTTTGATTCTGTCCTGCATCACGTTGTTTCAGTCTAGATTTAAGGTGCTTTAAGTACGTTATCTAGTGCATAATTATATATATTTTTTATGTGCCGTCTGTTGTTGGTTTTGTTTGTTTTGTCTTGTTTAATGTAAGTTAATTGTCCCCTGGATAGCAAAAGTTTAAACTAAACTATACTATGATAAGAAATGTAAATTTTCAACTAATCTAACTGTCTTTGTGGATTGGAATTTGGAACAGAACCTTCTACTCCTACCTACTGGACTCACCACTGAAGAAAGAAGAAGAAGAATGAGCAAGTACGGGCTGAACCTAAGGCCGCAGCAGAAGAAGCAGCCCACAAGGCCTCCTCTCCCTAAGCCTCTTGGTTTCGGTGACGACGATGACAATGATGTTGAGAGAGAAATTTCTCGCCATGCTTCCAAGAACAAGTCTCTCAAGGATATTGAGGAGCAGCAGAGGAAGGCGCTGGAACAGGACCCATCGGTGTTCGACTATGATGGAGTTTATGATGAAATGAAACAGAAAGCCATACAACCTCGGGCGCAAGATCGCCAAGAGAGAAAGCCCAGATATATTCAGTATTTGATGAACAAAGCAGACGAACGAAATCGAGAGCACGAGATAGTATATGAGAGAAAACTTGCTAAAGAGAGAAGTCAAGAAGAGCACCTCTATGCAGACAAGGACAAATTTGTCACAGCTGCATACAAAAGGAAACTTGCAGAGCAGGCAAAATGGATGGAGGAAGAACGACTGCGTCAACTTCGGGAGGAGAAAGACGATGTTACCAAGAAGACAGACTTGAGCGATTTTTACTTCAACCTCGGTAAAAATGTTGCTTTTGGTGCAGAAGACATTAAGTCAAGAAAGCTAGAGAAGCAGGCTGAATTAAGCAAGCTAGAGAAGCAGGCTGAATTAAGCAAGGCAGAGCAACAGGCCGAATTAAGCGAGCCTGAGAAACATGAAGAGAGAGCAAGTCCTGTAGCATCAGAGCTATTGGAGTCTTCCAGGGTGAACGAGGGACATCAAGGTGAAACTTCAACTCTGTCTAAAAGAAGTGTAGAGCCCTCCGATGAGAAGCCAGCTTCAAACACAACAGTGCCGGAAAAATCATCGGTTGAACAGCCACCAGAAAATCAACCACAGGTTGACCATCATAAAAGAAGTCAAGATGCTGTGGCTGCAGCTAAAGAACGCTTTTTGGCACGGAAGAAGGCTAAAGAACAATAAAAGAAATTCTGTTTAATTGTCATGGAATGCTGTGAAAACTTATAGAAAGCAATGTACTATTTTTCCCTATTTCTTCATCTGATAGGGATGTAATTTCGAATCTGGTAATGGGCTCTCTTAATATATCTAGGAGTTGCCATATTTAGTCTACTTGTGATTCTGTTTTCCCGTTTCACCATTTGACGGAAGCATGATGTGTAGTGGAAGATAATTTGGTCTCACTCCATAAGCTGTGTGATGGGAACCTAAAAATGTGAATGTGATAAAAGAATTTATGTTTGGTACATTATAATGGTAAGAAACAAAAAACCAGACTGAACTAACAGATATAAGAATGAAATTATTTTCCCATTGATCAAGAAAAAAATGCGTATACGGTACTATTGTTTGGCAGATATTGATAACATTACAAATCCTTATCTTTAACTTTTTCTAAGATCAGTGGCTAAAAAAAAAAAAACTTTTTCTAAGATCTCGTATCTTTTTTCTGGGTTCAAAGTAGGCCTAATAATACTCAGTCTTCATCTTAAACGGTCGACATGAATGAACATAAAAGTCTATGGTCTCATACCGTCGCCAACTACAAAGTCTATTTCCTCACCACGAATATGACAAGTCCTTTGTGTCATAATAGCAGTAACAGAATAGCCAAAAAGAAAAATCTCAGTAACAAAAGTATAAATTCATTAGGATAGGTACTTAATTTGATTCCCTCTAATATAACATAAAAGATATTCATTTACTTAGATCTTTGTTTGTGAATATCTATATATATCTATCTCAATATAGAATGTAATAAAATGCCTGTTTTAATGCTGGGATGATGGATGTAATGGGTCATATTTTCTCTTATATATGTTTGCATTCGTAAGTAATATTTGAGCCATTGGATTGCAAAATGTTTATTTTATTTTATTTAAAACTTGCAATTTAATGGTTCAAACTTTGCATGTTTTTATATGTTTATATAACTTATGCTTATAAGAGAAAAGCTCTGGATTTAGATAGTTTATTTTTGTATATATATCATCTGAATGAGGATAAGATTCTTTCGGATGTGGCAATGGGAGGAACGAGTGTTTACTAACTATTATCCTAAAAAACCACGGCAAAGATTGCCGAGATCCCTGATAAGAACACTGCAATCTTAGTTGATGTTTTGGGTGTGCCACTATTCTCGGCTAGATAGCAGTAATAGAAAAGATATTACAAAGTTGATTTGCCCTGGATTTACCTTTCTTCTAACCATGCAATTGTAAGTGAGCAAGAAACAAGAACTCGCCAAATGTCCTAACTGCGCGCCTTGATCCTCAAGGACTTCTAATTATCGTTAGATTCAATGACTCTATGCTTGAATTTGTAAGTGCGAACGATCATAACTTGCGTGATTGGGTGAATCGCAAAATAACAAATCTTAATGAAAAATGTGTGAATAATTTGATTATTACATAATTGAGTAACGATGCGAGTTCTAACAACAAAATTTATGAAGAAAATAACATGAAAAGAAAACAACAACTAAGAGAAATCAATATTAAGAACACAAGGTCTTAGCAGAGCTAAAAGAAAATAACTAAATCTAAATCCGAAAAGAAACTGAAAAATATGTTGTGATCTTGAGAATTGTGGAAAGATTGTTGAGAAGTGCTTGGTTTTTGTGAGATGTGTTGAGAGAGAGTGAATTCTGCTTCAATGTCTTGTTTATATAGTCACCAACTCTCTTTAATTGTGGGAAACATTTTCCTAATTGTACTTGAACTCCTCTTTATTTTCTTTGCGCCCAAGACTTGTGTTCTTACTTGTTTTGGAAATCCTAGCTTGCCAAGGAGAACCTGGCGTAGCCTAATAGGACTCTCCTTCATTCACGGGCTTTCATCAAACTGGGCTTGATTGCTTTATCTTCTCGTTGTGGGCCTAGGTCCAAATACTGAATTTTAGCTTAGGTATAATGACTTGGGCCGGAACTCTTTGGACTTAGCCGTAGAATACGGCCCAAAACCAAAATAAGGTATAAATACTAATATATGTGAATCATTCTCATTTTCATTTATGTGTTTACTAACATATGGACATATGAGAATCATTCTCATCCTCATTATTGTGTTTAGTAATATATTAGAATCATTCTCATTCATTATTTATATGTTTACTAATATATTATGAATCAATATTGATGTGGGGTCTACATGAAATCAAGAATGAGATTCCTTATGGGGTCCAGATTAGAAGAAATTATTATGTGCGACCATAACACCACGTGACATAATGACGTAGTGTTACCAATCTATTTAAATTGTAACACGTATACAATCATTAATTTCTAAAACCCAAAACTTTAAAAAATACCTTTAAAATCGTATACGTGTTATAATCTAAATGAATTGGTAACACCATATCATCATGTCACGGAGTGTTACTGTTACATACAATAATTTTCCTCATATTGGAAGAGGGAAATTGGTATGAAAAATTTCATGTCAAAAATACCCTTCCATTTTTTTGAAATCCAAAAAACTCTCTACATACGAATAAATTTAATTTTAATTAAAAGGATAAAATTAAAAAAAATTTAATACAACTTGAGAAAACTAAATAAATCTATATAAACTCAGACAAAAAAAAAAGGAAAATCTATATAAAATTTAATAAACTAATAAATCCTAAAAGAAATAAATCTAAAAAACTATTTAAGTTATTAAAAAAACTCGTTTTAATTGGGAAACAAAATTTAGGGTGGGGTCTCGTAATATTTTGTAAACTATAAATATAATTTTATTTTGAAAAATTGGAATTAGTAAATTAGTTAATGGAAAACATAATTTCTTTTGCACAAGATTTTGATTTTGATTCTTGCTATTTAGTAAACACTTTTATGGGAAAACTTTATTTTCATTCTAATTCATGATAGTTAGTAAACACGTTAATAAGAATGTTTGGTTTTATTTTTGATTCCTACTCATTCTATTATGCTATTTTCAATTCATTCTCATTATGATTCATGCTCATTCCGATTTCATTATTATTTTAATTCATGCTCATTCTGATTACATTTTAGTAAACATGCCTCTAGAGCGTTTTAAGTTTCTAACTCTCAAACAAAATTATGTGTTCCTAATTACAATTACACTTATATAACTCTAATAAAACTATTGATTGTACACCATAAATTTGTAAACCTTATAAATCATACTAAAGGATACCCAATTAATCCTTAAATAACTAAAAAAATTAATTAATTGTTAGTATACAATGTTGCTATATTCAATGCAATTACATTGCAAGTGTGCATTCGTAATTCAAATGCTTGACCCAAACTTGATAGAAGATGTGATTTTAAAAAAACTAAGGGTAAACTATATTATTGGTTATTGTGTTTTGACTCGAAATCACATTTGATTGTCGTTGTTTAAGTTTTGTAAATTTGGTCCTTGTATTTTTATGTTTTTTGCAATCTCAGAACATTATGCACCCAACATTAAATTTTTTTCTCACAATGAAACTAATGACTTGTTTAAAATCTCAAATTTAACTCATGCATGAAATACCGAAATCGTGTATGTAACCTTGAACTTGATTTTCAAACAAGAATTCAATGAAATCTCAAACTTAATATTCAAACCACAAATTTCTCCAGCAAATAAACCAAAAATTGGAAATTGAAATTAGTTTTAGAAAGCCCATAAAATGGTCTTTCAATCCTACAACAAAATTTTTCTCGAAAACAAACGAATAATTTAGCGTTAAATTAAAAATAGGGTTAATTACATATATATACCTCAACTATACACCACTCATCAGTTGGGTACCTCAGGTTTAAAAACTTTCATTAGGGTACATCAACTTATGTTTTTTGTCAATTAAATACCTCCGTTAGTCTGACCGTTATCTACTGAGTTGGCGCTGACGTGGCATACGTGGACCCCACCATTAAATATTGACTTGGCATTTAAAAATAGCCACATGTAAAAAAATTAATAAAAAAATACAAAATCCATTAAAATTATATTAAATAGAAAAAAAAAAACCCGCCCCCCACCTGGCCCGACTTCACCTCCTTACCCAGCCCCCTCCCTCACCCTTCC
>QANW01006939.1:434257-454691 GCA_003254865.1 Dryas drummondii
CCCCCCCCCCCCCCCCCATACTTTTGTAGAATTTTAAAGGGTGCTATCACTTATCTCCATCAACCTCTTTGTTAATGAACATATTTGGGCCAACAGTTTATGTTATCTGCCAAACATTCAGTTGATATTATTTTTTTAAATGTGTCTTTTATACAATTTTACAGTGGGGAAGAGGAAACTGCAAATTTGTTGCTTGGAAAGTTCAAATGGGGTCATTCTTTCCTGTCTCTCAACAAGTATGTTTTCAGTTCATTTATTGAATTGTTTATTTACTTTCACATAATATAGAACTGTGTTCGTCAAGAGGCATAGTCCAGGTAAGAGATTCAAGCTATGTTAATTGAAGCCATAGTGGACTTAGAAAATTTAAGCTTCACAAAATGAAGTCCAAATTTTTATGAAATGCATAGCATTGTTTCTTAAATGTATGGTTGAGTAAAGAAAATTAATCTGGACTGAATCAATATCCTTTTTTAGCTTGACCTTTGAGATTGACTTAGGCTGTCATTCAATTTGGATTTGTTTGCTCAGTCTCTCGCACCTCCAGTTGCAGATGGTTATATAATATTTAGAAAGCAAATGTCATTTATGGCTGAAGTCAAAATTTAGAAAAAAAAAAAAAAAGAGAGCTACAATATATCTAGATCAACTAACGTTTTCTAATTAGATTGGGTGACAGAAATACTCCTCTATCCAACTGTTTAAAGTTCATTAACATCCTCATGTCATCTCAATTTGGTTCTGGATCTCTGGCATTCTACTTCCAAAGAATTTGGAGGGCAAAATGTCAAGAAAACTACATTTTGCTCTCCAAATTCTTTCCCATGGGAGATTGAGATTACTTTCAATGTATATATAGCTATACAAATGTACATGAAGTTTATATCTCTAACACTGTTTCGACCGTGGCCCTTTTAACCAATGCAGGGAACTTCTTAAGGCTTACTCTAAATGTGAAAACAGTGCTGATATTATTTCAGTCCAAAATGCTTGGCTTTCACAAAATAGTCGAGTTCCAGAGGTTCCTAAAGAAGTAGAAGGTATCTGTCACTTTCTAATTTTATCTAGAGAAACTCTTTACAATACAAGGCATTGATCTGCATCATTAATGTACATTTTGAAGTTTGAAGTGAAAATTGTTGATTTTGTCTGTCTTTGTCACCATTGGTGAAACTTACTAACTGTATGTCAAACTTGTAACCCATCAAATATCTGTCCTCTGCTTGAGAATGTCAGGGTGCATTTCTTTTGCATCCTTTACACTTTTCATGGATTCTTCTATTTTTGCTCCTGTGGTTGTCCTGCTGTTCATCAGCTCTTCCATCTTAACATCAGGCTGGTGTTTGGTTGAAAACATCATGAAAGGTCCTGCCTTTTTTTATGGCACATATATTCACAAGACTCACAAAATCTAGTAAGATGCATTTGCTCCTCTGTTTAATTAATCCCACTCTGGTTACGACTGACTCATGGTACAAATTTACTTCAATGTCTTTTTGTCCTACAAGTAATTGTAGATTACAGTGTAGTCAATCTTGTTTATTCCTGTATCAATTTTTACCAAGGCTTTAATTTATTCCTTTGCTTAACTTTGGGGGGTCAGATCATGTGTTTTTTGTTCATCTGTGTCCTAGTGTATTCCTTCCATAGTTTCTCATCTCATATATGTGTTATGGAATGAGCAATAACATTTCGTTGAATACCATCATTGTTAAGACTTGAGAAAAGGTATGCTAATCTCAACATATTTTTTTCTTTTTTCTGCTACAGGTGCAGACGTGTCTTCTCGCAGTGAAGATGAGGGCTCTTATGATTCTGACGATGGGCTTCCACCACTTGAAAAGAATATGAATCATTTAAACTTAGAGCAAAGTGATGAAGAAAGTGAGTAGAAAGGATAATATTATGTTTCCTTGATGAATTAATATGTAAAAATGCCCGGAGAATCTGAGATGACGCCTTCTCAAATCTTCTCCCATGGGTTCCATGCACAAAATCAGCATATGATTTTGGCTTTAGATATGTGCTGATCATCTTTGTTATTCTCAAGATTGGTTAGGGGTTAGTTTCATTAGTTATTGTAATTTCAGTGAGGAACTACGTTTTTTCTTTTTCAGACCACCTTTACCTGAGGTCTTGGATTATTGTCAAATTCTATTATATTAGTCCACTCTATTCTGGTGTCCCAGACAAGACCTATAGGCCATAACATTAAGGGCCCGTTTGGTTCAAGTTTTGGAAAAGTGAGAATGAGAAAATAATTTTATTTCCAAACAAGTTTGGTAAATGCATGCATAAGAAATGGTTTTCTGTTCATAGGAATCTGATGCACCCCAAGGTGGTTTTTGGGTGGGGGGGGGGGGGGGGAAATGAATCCCCCCCCTCNAAGCATTTATTACACTAATTATAGCCGTTTTAATATTTGATAATACCAATTTTATCCAAAACAAATTCTTCACATTATATATTTAATAGATGATATAATTGTAAAACTGAATAATTTGTATTTTCTATTTCTGCACAAATCAAACATGGTAGTAAAAATAAAAAGATAATTCTTGATTTACTTTTCCTTTCCTAAGAAATCAATTCCGATCCATTTACCAAGAAATTTCCTTATTTCGGCCGATGACTATCCCATAAAGAGCAAGTTCTTTTAAACTAGGAATAAACAATTTTGCATATAACGTGAGCGTTTTCAAATAATTTTCAGCACCACCAGTCCATTCATTCCAGTCCTTGTTATCAACATGCATGATTTTGTGACCATTTGATACTGTGTGCGCAGCTTGCGATCAATAGCCAGCAAAAAAAAATTCTACCATACAATTCCACACGTACTCTTTTAGTCTTTGAGTGAGAGTTCACTTTTCCCCCTTAGAGAATGGACTAATAACCACGGTTGGATTTGGTTGTATAAGAGAGAGACAAGGTTGGACTAATTATTAAATAGGGTTGCTTGATTATGTGTATGATATGACCCTCTAGTATTACGGCGCTATGTGCACGATTACTTTAAAAAATTGTAAACTTTACTTGAATTAGACACATATTTGTATATCATTGAAATGCACATCATACAAGTGACACAATTAGTAAAAAATGTCTGTTGTATGGTAAAAAGAATCAACTAGCAATACACATTCAAGATGAAGAATTCATGCCATTGACAACAATCAATACTAGTGGACCACTAAGAGCGAGAGAGAGAGAGAATTTCTACACAAGTATCACCCAAAAAAAAGAACAATTCCACAATAACTAAAATATTATATTATCTGTTTACAACAATTGAAAAGGAAAAACAAAATAAAATGAATTGAATAATGGAATGATAATGTTTTAATTATGAAAAATATTACCCAAAAAAATTGGCCCAATGTAATAATCCACTTGTCTTGTTTTTTTATTGTTTTAGAATATCTTGCACAAAAAAAGAAGTGCAGAGCAAGAAAACGAACAAGAAACAGATAGGAATCCTTGTGCGGCAAGTCTTCTTTTTCCCAAAAAAAGGCCAAGGCTTTACAGAAGAATGCAGCAAAGGAGACTACGAGGCAGTTGAGGGTTTTAGCTAATGGCGTCTCTGATGGCAATTCGACGTGCAGGAAGCCAAACACTATCTTCCTTCATCAAGGTACGGCCTCTGCCCCAACCCCCTTCTCGTTTCAGCTCCCTTCACAAGCACACCAACAACAACATTCACAACCTTTTTCCCTTCATCACCAAAAGTAGTCTGAGCACCTCTGCGGTCCCAAACACAGCAACAACAACAACAACAAATACAGTGGACAACGAAACCCACACCGCCATGCTGCGAATCATGAAGCAGTTGACTGATCAAGGCAAACACAAGAACATGGTGTACTCACCGCTGTCGATCAAGGTGGTGCTGAGCCTTCTAGCCGCGGCTGGGTCCGAGTCAAAGAGTCGCTACCTGGTGCAGTTGCTCTCTTTCCTCAACCCCAAACCCTCCGACTCCTGGTCCTCCTACCCCAGCTTGACTTTTTCCAATGGCTTATGGGTCGACGAGTCTTCCTGGGTCATGAAGCCTTGTTTCGAAAAACTAATGGACATGACTACTTCAACTTGCAAGGCCTCTATGAATTACCAATTTGATTTCGAGATTGATGCTGACAATGCGAGAACTCAAGTGAATTCATGGGCCCAAGAGAAGACTAGTGATCGAATCAAACAGTTCCTTCCTCCTGGCTCAGTTAACATCATAACCAGCCTCATCCTTGCAAATTCATTACACTTTGATGGACATTGGGAGCAAGAGTTTGATTCAGTAACAAAAGACTATGTATTCCACCTCTCCAATGGGAAAACAGTTGAGGCAAAGTTCATGACCACCAGCAATGACAACCATCACTATCTAAGTGTCTTTGAAGGGTTCAAAGTGTTGAGGCTTTTTTACAATCGAGGCGGTCTAGACAGGCGGAGTTTCTCCATGTGCTTGTTTCTTCCAGATTCAAAACATGGTGATCTGCCTGCTTTGCTTGAGAGAGTTTGCTGTGAACCCGGCTTTGTAAAACGTCATCTTCCAAACAAGAAAGTTAAAGTGGATCAATTGTTAATTCCAGAGGTTAAGCTTTCTTCTGACCCCTTTGAAGCTAAGGAGGAAGTTGTCAATAGTATTAGTGCTGCTGGACTTTTCACATTGCCTGAAGGTATTACTTGTGAATTAGCGGATCAGGGTTCAGAGGGAGAGGGACTACATGTTTCCAAACTACTCCATAAATCATTCATTGAAGTTAATAAAGATGGCACAAAAGCTGCAGCTGTGACTATGACAGAAGCTTGTGATGTTACTCGCAAGGAGAGCAAGATAGACTTTGTGGTTGGTAATGATATCAAAGCACAAGTCGACTTTGTGGCTGATCACCCTTTCTTGTTTGTCATCTATGAAGAAATTACTGGAACCGAGCTGTTTATCGGCCAAGTGCTCAATCCCAGTCGTCACAACCCTTACATGGATATATGCAATTAACTTCTATAATTTTCAGAAGGTAACTCTGCAGCGGATAAGCTTGCTACTTAGTATTATTATTTTTATTAAAAAAATAGTGCTTTGAGCTTTAACCAAAAAATTCAGAAAAGGCAGCATACTACGATTTCTTTTTTCTTTTGAGTTATTATGATACACATAACCAAGAAGGGTAAGATTGCCAATTTGATTGGAACACTTTGATCATTAATTCTCTTGTGATCTATTAGGAATTGAGCTCAGACCCTAGTACATCATTCCATATATGAGCTAACACTCTGCTGCTGCTTTTGTCAAGAGCATGAAAAGTAATTATAATGTACAAAAAGCCTGTTTCTGACCCCTTTTGAGAAATTGAAGGAGTGATAATATTTCTAGAACAAAAACTGTTATCTGTATAGTAATGAACAACCTTTAATGGTCTGTGAATTCGGATGTTGTTGGCAAAGCCATACATAATACAGTTTCAATTACAAGAGAACAGAGAACGTATATTAAGATTGAAGACCACAAAACCTGCAGGATTGAAATAATACATCCCAAATCCCATGCATTATTTTATCAAGATAAGTACACTACTATCTAACCGAGGGACTTAGCATAGCGATTGAATTGTTTGGCATCACCTCAATGGAATTTCCTAATTCAGTTTCATGGCTCTTGTTTGTTCGAGCCTGCTCTTTTGCCAAACACTCCTTCAGTCCCACCACCACCTCACTCATGATTGGCCTTTCCGTGGCATTTGTAGATACACATGCCATTGCTAGTTCCACAGCTTCCCAGGCGGAGTTAACATTGAAATTTCTCTCTAACATCGGGTCAACAATACTATAGATGTCTCCTTTTTGAAGCATCGAACCAACCCATTCACTAATGTGAATTCTCTCGTTTGTCTTCGAAAAAACAGGTTGACTTGTGATAATCTCCAACAGGACAATCCCAAAACTATAAACATCACTTTTCTCATTTAACCTGTTTGATCTGCCGTACCTTCAAACCCAAACATATATGCAACTCAAATCAAATCTTCTGAGAAAGGATATATTTTGCTAAAACCTCCTTTTATAGTTTCTTTCTTCATTCTTCTTGTTGCTTTATTTAATTTAAGTTTGCTTCAAATAGTAAAACTAAAGATGATGATGGGTAAACTAAAAAAAATAATACTAGAGGCACAGAAAAGTTTCCCAAATTTTAGTGATCACTAGAGGATGTGGCAGGCTGGTCACAGGATCATAGTACTTAACTTCTATTGGTCTGACATGATTGATCATAGTAAAACCTTACTTGTTAGAAGTTAATAAGTTCCAGAATGAGCTCAAATATGAGAAAATGAAGCGGTAGCTGCCAAGTTAGTTGGCATTTGTTTTGGTATTAATTTGTAGCATTACTCAATTAATCTAAAACCAAAAGTACTTACTCAGGGGCAAGGTAGCCAGGAGTGCCAGCAACACCTGTTGATATATGAGTCCCATCATGTGTAGGGAAAATTCTGGATAGGCCAAAATCAGATAGTTTGGCTTGGAAATTTTCATTCAGCAAGATGTTTGTTGATTTCACATCCCTGTGGATTATAGGTGGCTTACAACCATAGTGCAGATACTCCAATCCTGCATTTCAAAATTCGAACATCACTAAAAAAAGATCAAGAATTCACAAAGAAAAAGAATTACGAGAATCATTTGGTCACTGACCTTGTGCAGCTTCTTTTGCTATTTGAAGTCTACCTTCCCAAGTCAAGACATTTGAGCTGCTATCTACATCCATAAAAACATAAAATAGTTTCGGATAATTTATTAGCCCTCCCAACAATTTAGAAGTACTAAGAAATAGAGAACTTTGCTACTGTGTAATTTCATTTGCAGCCAAACCTGAAAGATATTCATGCAAGTTTCCCTTGGCCATGTACTCGTACACGAGTCCTTTATGGGTTTTGTCATTACAATATCCTACGAGGCTTGTCAAGTATATATGATGCACTCTCGTAAGAAGATCAACCTGTAATTTAAGAGGTGACAAGCACAACTTCTTAGTTTATAACTTTATATATATATATGACTGACCTCAGAAACATTGCATTAGTTTATTTGGACAGACTTGCCTCAGCATGAAATTGTTGAAACCCTTGAATTGAAGATGGTGAAAGCATCTTGACAGCTACTTCAGTTTTGTCTATGCAGCCATGATAAACTGTTCCAAATCCACCTTTTCCAAGAGTTCTCTCCATGTTGTTGGTCATCTTGAGTATCTCAGAGTATGTAAACTGTCGTTTTGTTGACTTGGACCCGAAGGTGGCTTTTGCTTCATTACAAGTGATTATATATTATACGTTATTAGTATGAAAACTGTCATTTTTGTTGTGTTTTCTCCTAAGATCATTAGGAGTTTAATGAGCACATACTTAAGAAATTATTACTATTCATGTTGTTTGGAAGTCATACCATGTTCATGTTGTCTTTTCCTTTTCAATCCCCACCAGATAGCTGCTACAGATAATAACAAGATTGAAATTCCGGCGATTGAAATTCCGGCAATTCCTGCTACAGGAACAACAAAATTGTGCTTCTTCTCTTTGCAAGAAAAATTTCCGGATAGATTTGGATTTTCGCATAAACTGATATCAAAATGGTTGATAGCAACAGTAGTTAGATTTTGGTCAATTACAGTTACCAATAATATAAATTCCCCTGTAATATTTGTAGAAAATGCTAAAATTTTCAACAATCCAGTTTGTAGGGAAACACCTGACCATTGTATATTTTCATGAAGATATAGAAAAGTGGTGGCATCTGTGTTAATGAGTTAATCACTCTAAGCTAGTTGTAACAGAGTTTTAAGGTGAGTCAAACACAAAGTTTGGAGGTCATGGTTTTATATAAAAAGCATACCTTAATTTTAGCAAACCATTGTTGCTTCTTTCTATCAATCCTTCTGGAACTGAGCCTGTGAACTTGTTTTTCTCCAAGTTTCTACAAAGGTAAAGCAGTTTGTCACCATGCCTTATAACTAATTGATTAGCATTTACAGTTTAGCTCCTTATCATGCATGTATAACCAAATAATTAACTTACAGGACAGTTAATATAATTAACCAAATAATATATTAACTTACAGGACAGTTAAATTTTGGAAATGACACAAGAAGTCTGGAATTTGTCCTGTTAAGTTGTTGTTGGATAAATCCCTGAAATCATGAGCAGCTCATCAACTCATTAATATCGACACAGACAAAGACACACAGACACACACAATTACACAAACAGACGACACAGAGAATAAGACACGCTTACAAAGCCTGTATCATTGGCAGCTTGAATACAGAAGGAGGGATCTCCCCTGTTAATCCACTCGAGGACAAGTTCCTGCAGATTGCATATATAATAAGTACTTGAATTAAAATACTGAAATGATCAATATCATGATCATGAGTAATTAAGTTTGTGAAGATCAGATAGTGATATGTATATACTTACAAGACAATGATTCTCGGGAGCTCATTTACATGATAGCTACAGTTTAGACCTTCCCATGAGTAATCTTTAGGGGCACATGGATCTCCTTGCCAGTTTTTTCCAATGTTATAACTTGACTTGATGTTTGTGATTGCATCAACTAATTAATATTGTCATACACAAACAGAAAACCCCAATGATCAAAATCAATCATATATATTTAATTGCATAGTGGCTAAATAGTATACTAATTAGTAATTACTAATTACCATCTTGCTGGTTTGTTTCTGATTCTAAGAATTCCTTCGCCATATAAATCTCGAAAGCGTTGAGGATGGGTGGAAGGGTAGAGTTGTCAGCCGCAGTGATAGAAATATTAACATATTGTCCCGTAATAGTCCAAGGCCTAACGCTGCGAACAATATATGTGGACAAGTAATCAGGAACAAACGGGCCATAAGTGCGCACTCCATCTCTGCTAACATAGAGAAGTCTGGATTGGTTGTGTTGGAGCTTTTCAACTTCTGCAAAGTACATGTAATAATAATATTCGGTATCTCTATCAGCACCCTCAGGCGGGGAGAAAGTAATAACCAAGGAATTATCAGTTGGATTTTTTGGGGTGGCAGCACTTCTCATAACATCAGATGGTAGTTGGAAACTAGAATTGTCATAGACGCTGTATAAGGTATTCAACTGTTTCCAATCTTTCTGGTTATTGCTATAGTAACGCCAGAAGCGATCATGAATATCATTTGGGTACCTAAATTGATTAATAACACAAAGACATTTAATTATAATCAATATATATTTATATTAAAAGTTTAGGAAGGTATCTACTGCGACTTATTGGTCTCGTTTGGTGCATAGGATTGAATTGGATAGAATAAATACACATTTTAATCTATCATATCCAACGGTATCCATTGCATCAAATGAAGTCAATTGTGTTAGAATTAGAACATCCAATCTAATCCAAAATCAATTGGCCGGCTACTCGAAACAATGAGTACTTACCTGTATGCAAAGCCGTTAGGTATTACACCGGTGTCGTACCGTGAGGCAAGTGCCAAGGACTGGTTCCGTTGTGTTTTGTAAGTGTCATTGGGTAAGGGTCTAAGTTCAATTGTTGATACAAATGGAACCCCAGAGCCTGTCTTAAGCAAACAAACATGTATGTAGCTTCGCAGAGGGACATGTATGAGCTCCATGACAGTGTCAATGGAGCCATTTACAGACTTCACTGAATCCCACAAATTGGGTCCAAGATGTAGTTCGAAATATTCGGGTACTTCGTTTTCGCCTTGGTAAAAGAAGCTTGCTCGGATCAAATATCTGGTGCCACTTGTAACATTTATTTTGTAGCAGTTCCTGAGTCCTTGAGGGAAGCTCCTAAGAGACCCGTACGGCTCTTGCTTTGTATCTCTGTATTTATACTGTAGCAACTTATTTTCACCAGTGTCTATAAAGTTGGCGTCTGAAACAAAGTTGATGCCTGTTACCACTTCACTGTAGCTAGATCTGTCTGCTAGGCCGCAATCTATGCTAATGAAGCCTGCAGACATGCACAGACATATATTATATATCATAGGTATAAAATCAATCAGAAGAAAAAAAAAAAAAAAAAAAAGTGCCATTAATAGCTCTTGAGAATAATTATATATGTATATGAAGTTAAAAAAATCAGTTGACAAAAATATATATATTTATATTCTTAATTAGACATATATATTATAATATGTTAAACAAAATAAAGAAAATTTTTATAATAGTGCAGTGCAGATGTTCATATATATATATATATATACCTGATTGATCATTCTGGGCATGAAGTAGGAGCATAGAATTAAGAGCAAAACCAGCAAGCAGTGCAGTGAGGAAGAATTGCTTGAATGTCTGTGACATCATTATTGTGCTCTGTAACAAGCTAGACTCGCGCAATTATGCATGTCTTCGATCAATGAATACATTCATATATAACCTATAAGTGAACCATACATGGTCCTTTCTAAAAGTTGAAGTTTTTGGTGTTAATTACACGTTGCTCCATTTAAATTTGGGTCAATTTTTTTTTTTTTGTAAGAAATATTTTTGACCTTGAAAATTGCTCCATTTAATTTTGAATTGTTTTTCACTTCGCACAATGACCTTCAAAACTCTATAATTAGAGTCTGAATTGTTTTTCACTTCGCACAATGACCTTCAAAACTCCATAATTAGAGTCTAACATGGGGTCCGTCTTTCAATCTATATCTTCCGTTAGTTTGACCGAGTGTTTGACTTCTCTTTTGAAGCATTATTTGTTCACATAAAAATTATAATTATGAGACAAGTAACAAAACGTCAACTCTAGCTAGTTTTTATATTGTAGAATTATGAAGGTCATGAACTCATATTTTTATTACTAGGGTTACTCCAATCACTAATTATTTTTTCTTTGATCTTGAGGGGATTTAAATTTGGGACGTCTTCCAAGTTTAACTCCTTATATTTTTTCTTTGGTCAATCTTCTCACTAATTTTAACTCTTATATTCATCCCTCCACGTGATATATATATATATATGTGAATTGTTATGTAATAGTTGGTTTGTTAATTAATTGTTAGTGATAATAATTGAGGTAATAAGCGTGTTAAATTTATTGGTAGAATGCAATAATGCAAAATTTCTGTGTTGTGCATGAATTAGTTGACTCTACAACTGGGCAGAAGTAAGCGGAAGCTTAAGCCAAGTCAAGTCAATGTTCGCACAAAAATATTGCATGTGCATGATGAGTTGGGTCGTCTCTAGGAAGAGTTGACTTGGCTAGAGACTTCCATGATGAGTTGCTCCTACAGACTTCCATGGGGCACAAAAATATTGCATGTGCATGATGAGTTGCATGTGCATTTTGCTCACATCAGTGTTAGTCATAGTTTTGTGGCCATTTCCTGGCCAAAAAAAAAATAAAAATAGTTTTGTGGCCATTGTTTTTTATTAGATATTTGACTGGGTCATTGGGCCTCCAGAGACCGTGGGTCTACGGTCTACCTACCCCATATAAAACAAGAAAAAACAAAAGACGAACCATATATCGATCTAGGGACCAACGAGTAGAGGAAAATTATAAAACAAGACGTCCGTCAAAACAGAAGACTTGGGTAATTAGGGTACAATTTGGTTTACATCTTATCCCTGGTTTTTAAAATTTTTTAATTGAAATCTGGTGATATTTTAAGGCTTAATGACAAAAACTCCTCCCAAACTATGACCGGTTTTACACTTTATGCCCTTACTATTTGTGATATTTTACCCCCAACCTATGCACCATTTAACGCTTTACCCAATTCCATTAAAACAAGTTACACATTTGGTTAGTTTTGCCTATGTGGCACCTATGTGGTGTCACAATGCCATCTATAAGAGGGATCCGCGAATCCTCTATTAATCTCATATTAATCAATTACAACAGCGTGGTTTTATAGTGTAAACTCATGGTCGGAATTGTGTTTTTTTTTTTTTTTATATCACTCTTTAAAGATAATCTCTGCATAAACAAAAAAAACAACTAAATCGAAATCATTTGGTCATGTAACTATTATAAAATAAACATATGATTTTTGTAACAGTTAGACTTACTTTCTATTTATTCAATAAAAGTTACATAACCAAACGATTTCTAATTTGATTGATTTTTTGAAAAAATTACCTTTAAAGGATGATATAAAAAATAAACAATTCTTATTATTAGCTTACATTGTAAAAAGATATTGTTTTAATTGATCAATATAAGATGAACACACAAGGAATAAGTAGAGAATCCAAATCCTTTATTATTTGACGGCATTTTCCTACGTGATGACAATAGAGGTATACTTATGAAGATGAAGATGCCCTTAAACAAATGGTCATGTGATGCCACATAGGTGCCACATTCGCAAAACAACACAATTTGTTACTTTTTTAACGGAATGTGGTAAAGTGTTTGACAATATGTAGTCTCGAGAGTTAATTACGTAAAGGGAATAAAGTGCAAACTAATCATATTTGGGGGAGTTTTTTTAATGAGTCCATTAATTATTAGGTACTGACATATTTTTTTATTACTCAAACACACCTAAAGCCTAATAATTCCTTTGCGGGCCACCTTCTACAGATGTGGGTGTTCTTGTTCTCGGTTTGTATTAGACCCTTTCTCTCTTCCCCTCTCTTCTTCCTCCTCTCTCTCTCCCTCTCTTTTATCTCTCTTCTCTCCTCTGTCCATCTCTCTGCTATTTTGCAGAGACCGAAATCTTTATCAAAGAAACTAGGTACTAGTGGTCCCTCCAATTAATTGAACTGGTTCATATCTCTACAATTTCAACTTTTTTTTTTTAGGCAACCTCTACAATTTTAGCTAAAAGGTCAAAATCCTAAACCAAAAAGCATTTATTTCAAGTTTTTTTTCTAACATTCTTTTGAGCCACTTAACATAACTGGAACTAGAGTTTCAAAAAATACCCATATTAAGTGTTCTACACCACTAAAACTTTAGTTTCTGAAATTGCAAGTTGCAATTTCAGAAACTGAGCTAAAAAAAAAAAAATCAAGAACTCTTATCAAGTGTTATATACCATTGAAATTACAGGTGAAACTAAGCTAAACAAAAAAAATCAAAAACTTGCTACTGATAAGGAAGGCATGAAGGTGGAGATGGCTTCCTAATAACTCTCTGAGTGTTGTTATAGTGAGAAACTTGGTATGTTCTTCCGCTTTGGAGGGTGGGAGAGAGTAGAACGAAGCCAAATGACCTAAATGTTACAATAAAGTGATCTAATTGTTAAATATTATAAATAGGTAAATTACATAGTACAAACAATAAATAAAGTGTAGCCTAGTAGTGCGGTCCCCTGATGGAGAAGGATTAACATTGTGCCGAAATGTTTGAAGAGTTGTCCTTTGCAAGGGTTTAAATTTCGATTTTGAAAGGGTTCGAAATTTTAACACTGATTCGACAAAAATTCGAAATATTTCGGCGAAATATTCAAAATTTCGGGCGAAATTTTAAACACCCTACCAGCCAAATTTTTTGAATTTCAGAGAAATTTCGTCGAAATTTCGCAAAATTTCGTCACCTTCACTGCTCCACAACAACGGAACAACCCAATATCCCAAGAATTCCCAACTAATCAACTTACCTATTACCTTACCTCACCTACACAGTCGAGGGAGAAAGAAGGCGTGGCAGGGGGAGGCAGAGCAACGACAGCGGCAGGGCAGCGGCAGATCGAGGGAGAAAGATGCGATGGCAGGGGGACGACGACAAGGGGGCGACGGCGGGGNATAAAATACATAGGGTTTAGTGTATAGATTATATAGTATAAATAATATACTAATTTTATTTAACAGTATTTGTCTCCAGCGTGCATTATATTCATCTTATATCACATAAAACTTACTATATAATTTGGTTTATTCAATTTTTTTTATCAATTTAGTAGATAATATGTTAAATAAACATATGGTAAAGTTTCATTCAAAATTTCCGTATTTTGATAGCAATTTCCGTCATTTCCGTCTAATTTTTGCCGAAATTTAAAAATCTTCGAAATTTCCGTCGAAATTTTCTCGAAACCCGAAATTTTATTCCTTGGTCCTTTGTAACGACAGTTATGTTCTGCAGTGCATAATTAAACTGCCCATTAATTGATCGATGATTTAAAATCACCTAAAATTCTAAATCACATGCATGATAAGTACAGATCGAAGGGGACTGCCAAGTCAAGGTTCTTGGATGCATGTGTAAGACTCATACCTTTCTACAAGAGACTTGGGTCGTCTCTTGGATCATGTTCTGTGTGACCAATTTTCTTAGAAATTAACACCATGGAAACTGCTTTTGGTACCTATCAACTACCATGAATTTATGATGGAAGAACACCTTGTTGACCACCACCACCACCATTTTCAAACTGCTGCAGAACGTTAGTGTCGCGTGTAGAAAGGGCAATTTCATTTGTTTGAGAATCAACAGGTGCAATTATAGAAGATTGGTTTTTGAGACAAGTCTATTAACCCTTTGTTCATGCACAAGTGACAAGTAAATGTGCACGTAGATCATCAAAGGAAGGTGGTCTGATGCCAATAAGATTGTTACTTCTAAACCCCCTAGACAAATGGGGAACAACCAACCCCTTTTCAAGTTAATCTCCAACTGTATGCAAAGAGTTGATTGCCAGAGATTGGACTTGTACAATTCAGCATGTATACTGTATACAGAGAGAGGTCGCTGGCGGTGAGGGAGAGAGGGGGTGGGGCTGCTGGGCTCTTGTGTTTTTCTCTATTTATTTTTTGTTCTAAATTACTTATTTTATTATGGTTAAAATAAAATTTTTGGGTAAAAAAAGAGTTAAATGAGAAATATATTTAACAATTGGATGGGTAGGGTAGTGGGAAACTGGGAACCAATAGAAGCGCTCAATTAAAAATTGCAACATCATAAGATACGCAAAAGTAAAATTTGATTCATCTAAAAGTGTTTATAATAAAATAGGAAGTTTAACAAGCTACTGTTCAATTCTATGATAAAGTTTCACATCAATTTCCTGACAAGCAAAAACATGTTCTGATCAATCTTAAACTTAGTACAACTGGAAGGATCTCCTTTCAACATCATCTGAAGCCCACCAAATGAAGCATATACCTCCCTGAAACCAATGACAAAACTCAGGGAAAAGGCATGTTAATTAGATAACCGAAAAGATGGTATTAAATTTATATCAGAACACTCAAAGAGTTTAAATGCAAGAGACTATAATCTTCCATTTCAGTCACTGCAGCTTGAAGGCATAAACATAGCAATATATAGAGATCAAATGGATATGGACCCGTTTACAGGAACACAAGTCCCACTTGCATAGAGAGTTAAGTCATAATCAATCTCTAAATAATTGCAAGATAAATGAACCCCATCTAACCACACACAAGTGTACTTAGATGAACTAGGCAGACGTGACAGTAACGATCCCTCTGTCTGTGTGTGTGTGTGTGTGTCTGTGTCATGAGCTCAACACACAAATAAGACACCTTGAAAGTTGCAAGAAGAGATAGTTTGAGCAGAATGTCACATACACTTTAACCTCAGATTTTGAACCTTCTTTTGAAGCCTTTGATTTTTCTTTTGAGGGTTCTGCTGTTGACATTTTATACAGTAATCCATGCATGATATATTCAAATTTGTCTGCAAGAGACTTCTGCTCAAGCTAGCAAAAAGAAATAACATTCAGTAAACAGGAAATTAATTAGGAGTTCAAGTAATTTCAGAAAACACAACAAACCAACACCAATATGGACAAAATGTCAAAATACAATACAATATGCTACATAAGATTATCCTTATTTGTCATGATTGTACTATCATAATTATCATCACTGATGATGATCATGGGATATTGGCCATTCAAGGAAAACAGCCAATCAGACATGAATGTGTGCTTGTGATGTCCTTCCATTTCGAGTTCTGATGACAGCAGGTGCCTTCCTCATTATTATTTTACATTAAAAGATACAAGCCATGCAGCAGGAAAAGTAATACAAGCCATGGACCATGAGATACATATGCACATGAGCATGTCGATGAATATTATGAAAAAGCAGTGACATGTCTACGAAGCACTTAAAAATTTGAAGATTGACATGCCCACTCTCCTTCCAGTTCACACTTCAGAAAACAGGTTCTCATTCTCCCCTTTATGGGCCATCTCTGTTTGGTTTCTTTAAAACATGACAGGAACAAGGGTGGTACCTTTGTACATATACTTGTACTGCCTTAACTCTTAAATGCATTGCTCTTTCTCAATGGTTCAATTAGTTCTCATTGTTATCTTATCATGCATTGCCAAGCCATTTCCACAAGCTCTACCCCACCTATATATGTGACCTTTAAATTTTCAACCCAACCAACCCATGAGATTAGATCAAAATCCAATATATTATAGGTACACAAACTAGTAGTATGATTTCTCTGTTTGAGCTACAAGCAATCAAGTACTCGTTCTCAGAGTTAGGATCATACTGTAATCTTTTGTTTCCAAAAAGACGATGGGACACTAAATATAAAGGAAAAGTACAGTACCTGTGCATGTTTCCCAGAAACAGGTGCTCCACTCCAGTTAAGTGTGGGAGCAAGCACCATCAAGAATCTCTCCTTCTCATGCATGGGATATATCTCCGTATTCACATCTAGGAGCAACAGCGCACCATGCTTCTCACTCTGTGCTACAACTCGTGAAACTACAGAAACACATTTATGATACTATAAACAAAAACACCCAAAGAGCACTAGCGTATTTTTTCAGAAAATATGAGGTTTATCTATCATGCAAAACTAATCGAGCATAAACAGAAAGGCCTTCTTCCAACTACGTGGGATCAGCTACAATAAACCCCTCCTTAACAAATTATTCCATGAAACAGTGTCTCATAACCCTACAGGATCGATCATTAGAAAGAGCCCCGAAGAAATTTCTCCAGATTTACCAATTGAAAAATTCATTGTACATTACTCAAATAGACCTGAATTCTATCCACTTCAAAAGAAATACAATGTCCACACACCGCCAACAAGAGTAATTTTTTTTCATTATTTGCATATCATGACCATAATTAATCTAAAATGGAATTGAGGACAAATGAAACTGAAAGAACTTTAAATGGCAGGTAGTTGCAGATGGGGAAGATTGAAAAGAAAAAAAGAAAAAAAAAACACTATATTAGTACAAGGAGAACTTGCTTCACATGTTACAGTATAAACGGTAATCCAAAGTCCCTTTCATAGGTCAATATTAAACAAAATAGGAGAGCGACTAGTATTTAGAAACAAACCTTTATCAAACTTTTTACCATCTGGGTCCAGTTTCTCAATGGTAAAAGTATCATCAAAGAGGAAATCAACCATTCTTACTGAATGCTTGTCCCTCAAGAACAAAGCTACACCTACACGAGTGAAAGAAGGAAAAGAGAAAGATATAAGAAAAAAAACACACGCACACAGTGTAATGCACGGAACTTTTGGAATAAAAATAATAATTAAGGAAAAAAACCTTAATAAGAGTATAACCAAAGTCTAGGGATTTCAAAAAACTGTGCAAAGCATATGCTTCCAGTTAAAAGGCTCTGCCAAATGAAGTTTGAAAACCGTTTTCCACTACAGCCATTGCATTCAAATTGTGTCTTTCCCTTAAAATAGATAACAACGTTTCTGTCAAAGAATGTAGAGCCTGATTTCATGCAAATAATAGGAATTAAATGAACCTAATATATTACCACTACCCTTGAACAGTTTATGGGACTACAAGAATTATATTAAATGCATGAACTTCACAAAGGGAAAAAAAGCATACAACCAAAACCGTAGTTGAGAAAACGCATTATACATTACTATGCCCCAAAATGAATAGATTAAGCAACATAAGACTCAAAAGGCTCACAAAGAAGGGATTGGAAAAATGGAAAATCCTAATTTGACAACACAAAACCGACCACCAGTAGATAAGGAAGCACAGAAAACATCACCATCATGAAGAAAACCCAGAAAAAGAAAAAACGCAAAATGACAAGCTAAATCTTACTAGAGCTCCCAAGGAAACAAAGTCCCAACGCTGGACACTGGTGCTTTTCTTTTGTTTTTTTTTCTTGATTTTGGGTTTTCTAGGATTCCTATTTTGCTTCTTCAGTTTTATTAAGACATGGTTGAGACTTGAGAGCCAGAGTAAAAACCAGAAGAAGAGGAAGAAGAAAAAAGGTAGTAGCAGAAGCAGAGACTTACTTTGGAATTTGGTGGAAGCTGGGTGGGCTCTTGCTCGCTCATTCAGAGACCTTTATATTTTGAAACCCCTAGGGCTTATTACCCGACCCGGGCCAATATTCCAAATACCCCAAAACGATGCGTTTTGGAATTTATTAGTTTAGTCAGTCGACTCTTCACTCACACCACCACCGCCACAACCCTCTCTTTCCCGTCGACTTCTCTCTCTCTCTCTCTCTCTCTCTCTCTCTCTCTCTCTCTCTCACACGCACAAAGCCATGCTCCGAAGGTACTTCAAATCTTCACAATCTCTGTATAAGCGACGCTATGACCAATGCGTTTTAGTGACGCTTTTTCTTTGTTTTTTTTTCGCAGGTCGATTCTGGCAATTTCGTCGCGTCGCGGTGTTCGAAGGATCCCGAGGCAGATTACAAGCCAGGCATGTAAAAATTTCGATTTTGGCAGTGGTTGTTTACTTGTTTGTAGTTATTAGACTATGAATTTGAATTTGAATTTTGTCGATGAATGACACAATAGCGAACTTCCGAAATTGCAGCACATTCCATCGTTTCTGAGAAAGGAATTCTCAGCCGCCGCCGCCGCAGCGCAGAAGAATGCGTTGGCGGCGCAACCCGGCGGTGCAGGCAAGCCACCACCGCCACCACCAGCAGAGTCTGGCAGTTCCAGTGCCAAAGTCGTCCTTGGAAGCGCTGCTGTTGGTGCTGCGCTTGTGGCAGCTTACAAAACCGGCTTTCTCGACCCAATTCTCGGTGGGAAAGACCAGAAGGATTCTGTTAAGCTAGCTGAGATGGGTTTTGAGAATAAAGATGAAGAAGATGCCCAGCGTGTTGAAGAAGAAACTAGCAAACGAGGCCTTGCTCCGGAGCATTCTGAGGAGAAGATTGAAACCCATTCGGATGTTCCTCATGTTGAGGTTTTGAGTGAGAGAGAAGGTGAAACCCCGTCTCAGGTGGAAGATAAATCTGTTGGTGACGTGGCGCCGGATAAAGGTTTGCCAGAATATTCCCAGAATGCGATTTCTGGGATTCCATCTGAAGGGAATGTAGAGTTGAAAAGTACAGAGGAGAGAACTAGTGGGGGGGTGAATGAGGAGGTCCAAACTTCACCAACATTTTCTCAAACTAGTGCAGATCAGCAAGAAAGTGAGATGAAAGCTTTGCCACCTCAACAGGATGTCATGGAAGACAAGACAGAGGTACTCATCATTTGGGCTCATTTTAGCAAACTAAGTACTTGTGGATACTGAATGATAATGGTTTGGGCTGCACTTATCATTTAACCTTGTTATATTCTTTGATTGAATGCTACCATTGAAAGTGGATCTTTGGACTTTTAGCATCAAGGAGAGTTTATTTTGAATGGGTTTTATATGAAGTTGCTTTTGGTGAAATTTTGTTACAGGATGCATTAGGTAATGTTGAAGAACCACCAAGTTCTCTCCTCAACACATATCATCTGAGGGATGAGGCTGTTGAAAGCAATGAAACTAATTCTAATGGACAGAGTAGTAAAGAAGAGGTAGTTATCAGAACTGTTTCATGTATATTTCTGTTGTGATTCCGAAAAAGGATGTCCAATCATACTCGCTAAATTCTGGTTCTCTGAATCTTTAGGCTTTTATTGATGCAATTGAAGGGTTGAACGAAGCTTACATATCCAAAGATGGAAAGTTAATTCTTGACTTCTTACAAGCCATTCATGCTGCGGAAAAATGGCAAGCTGACTTAGATGAGCGTGTGTATTCTGAAGAAAAGAGAGCATTGAAGGTTTAGAATATTAGATCATTACAAGAATTTAGTATTCACTTGCTTTGAAATGATTGATTATATTGTTATAGAGAGCTCTGTACTATTCATATATTTAACCTCTTCTTGCTCGCCATAGGAGAAGTATGAAAAGGAACTGAAGGATGCTGCGGCCAGGGAACTGATGCTTGCAGAAGAGACAGCAATGCTAGACAAGGTTAAAGAGCTCTCTCTATATGTTTTCTTTGTTTTATTTTCAATAGACTATCTTTTTTGGTTGTTTTATTGTCATTGAGAGCCTTGACTGGGACGAAAATTAGTATAAAATATAAATTGTGTCTGCTACGACTTTTTTATTGGCAGACATTCATTATACATTTTTTGTATTAAAAATAAGAGAGAGAGAGAGAGAGAGAGAGAGAGAGAGAGAGAGAGAGAGAGAGAGAGAGAGAGAGGGGGGGGGGGGGGGG
>QANW01006939.1:454699-503840 GCA_003254865.1 Dryas drummondii
GGGTGGGTTGGATTGATGCGTGGACTAGTTGGTTTGGAGTACTACAATACTTCTATGCAAGACTAAATGTGACTATGCCCATGTCAGGTGACATGTTTTGTTAATCATCCCATCTTTTCACTTGCACGAGGGAAGCTTTAAAGAGGCTAAAGTCCCATATTTATCTTACCAATCTCATATGTAAAGAAAAGATGGCATTCTTTAAATGGAGAAATGGTGTCACTTCTTCACATGAAAGTCTATTTTAAGACATGGGTCGTGTCTAAAAACTAGTCATGTAAAGCATGAGTAGTGGAAATAGACCTGCTTATGCACATGTTCAGGCATGCAGGTGCATGCAAGCACATAGATTCACTTCATATTCTTCCCCCACCCGTGTATCCAGTTTGTTGTGACTAGTTAAGACCTAAAAATAGCTTCTATTTCCTCCAAATGCATACCTTTTTTTATTTAAGGAAAATTTATAGTATTTTCCAGGAATTAAAGAGAGAAAGAGCAAAAGCAGCTGCTGCACTCAAGTCGCTTCACGAAAAGCTTGAAGAGAAATTTAAGACAGAACTTGAGCAAAAGGTGCACAATTACTTTTGTGCTTTCAATTTTTTTGAAAAAATTTCTTATGGTGTATCAGCATATGAGGAATGGTAAATTGAAGTTGATAATTTTACGTAATTGCAGGAAAACGAAGCAGAAATGAAGTTAAAAAAGGTTGAGGAATTATCAAAAGCAGAACTGGCTGCAGCAATTGCAAGTGAGAAGACATCCCAGATTGAAAAAATGGCAGAAGCAGATCTTCATGTAAGATTACTGCTTAAGTCACCTCAGAAGAGATAAATACACCTAAATGTTGATTTATGGTCCTAAATCTGGTGTTGATTTATATTTCAACTGTCTGGAAGAAAAAAAAAAAAAAAAAAAAAAAGACTAAATAAAAATTCTGACACTAGGATTTTGAAGAGATTTTTTGAAACCAGAAAAAGGGATGGGGGAATGCTTTGTGGTTTTTGCCTGATAAAGTATTGCTCAGAATATGAACTCACTCCACCCATTCTATTGACGCAGTCAACTATAATCAGTTTGAGTCACGTCAGTGGTTACTTAAAGTTGTATTTTAGGTACGGAACAACTAAAGTTCTTTTTAGTTATAATTGAACTTTTTAGTGCTTCCAAGGAAGCACTTTGATTGTTAATTTAAAAAAATTATGTGCTTATGACAAAAGCAAAACACTTCCTCCAAAACCACTCCCAAAGATAGGACTGAAAATTCTTAAAAGAATTATTAAACGAAGTGATGCCACATGGTCCATATATGGCCCATTTGGAGGACTAAAAGGCATGTAGGTTTCAAGTTTATACAGCTAGGAGATAATTACTGATTGACCTTTCTTAAACAGGTCTATTTTGTAATTTTGGAAATGTCTAATCATTCTTAATTACCAAGCTGTAGTTTGCGTGGTGCATGCATTTGTCAACATGTTTTCTGTTATTGCATCTCCCATCAGTGATTGACGAATTGATCCTTTATGGAAGCTTATGCTGTTTAGTTACTTTTTTTTTGTAGATAAAGGCCTTGTGTGCGGCATTCTATGCAAGATCTAAAGAAGCTCGTCAGACTCACTCCGCTCACAAGCTTGCTTTGGTGATTTTTTTTGGACCATTCACTTTCAGTCTTTTGTTTAGAAGAGAACATATTTTATTCATAACCTCATCAGTGATTTTTGAGCCTGCAAGCTGTTTCCTATCAATAATATGTTTGTGGGTCTTGCAGGGGGCCCTTGCTCTAGAAGATGCACTTTCAAAAGGATTACCAATCCAGACAGAAATAGAGGCTTTGCACACTTACCTTGAAGGCATTGATAAAGATTCAATCTTGGATTTGGTGCTATCATCTCTTCCTGAAGAAACACGAAGAAATGGCACAGATACCTTATTGCAATTGAATCAGAAGGCTAGTTATTTTCGTACTTTTTCATTAGATATTTTCTAGTGAAGGTCATTACTCCTATGATTAACCGTGAACTATTACCACACCTCTGTGACCTTTCATTATTAAACATGGCTTCATTCCACTCTAAACTAATGGCAAAGACATAGACCATACCTCTTTATACAGTTGAAGGAAGCAACAATTTGCTTCCTACAGATTTTGATTGCACCTTTACCTGATTAGTAATTCATAAATTCATAATATTGTTGACATAAATTTGTTGAAATTATGCCAGTGTTGCCTCAGAAGTTACAAATAATTTTACAGCAGGCTATAGATACATAACACATTTTATGGTACTACTCCATGGAAGCTGTCTGATTAGATTTTTCGGTAAATTGTTCTGTAAATATGCACTCTGTAGCTGTTGATCAGATGTCTACTCATTTCGTCATTTATTGGCAAGGCTTGTGAGGCAATTGCCCCATCTATCATGTTTAAGACATGACTTTAGGACTTAAATGGGCTGATACTGTTAAACTTTTGTTGTGGATTAGGCTCTGTCTAATATTCTGCTTTAAATTGTTTTTCATGCTTTCTTTAAAAAAAAAAAAAAAGCTATATATTCTTTTTCATGCTAACTAAAATGCAGCATTTGATATGCTCTGGAATTTGACATCCTAAAGTCCATTCTTCTTGTAGTTTGATTCCTTGAAAGGCACAGTACGGCACCTCAGCCTAATCCCTCTTGGTGGTGGTGGCATTTTGGCACATTCCTTAGCACATATAGCATCCTGGTTGAAGGTAAGTAGATATGAGGTCTGGGTTTTCTGTTCTAAATCACTCGTATAACTCAACTTATTGGTATGTTGGTTGCACTTGCCTTTGGCTTTTGTTTAGATGGAGGAAGTTGACCAATCTGGGGATGGAATTGAATCCGTCGTCAGTAAAGTGGAGTGCTACCTTGCTGATGGAAAAATAGCCGAAGCAGCAGAGGCACTTGAAGAAGGTGTCAGAGGCACCCAAGCAACACAAATAGTAGGTGAATGGGTGAAGCGTGCCAGGAATAGGGCCATCACAGAGCAAGCTCTAACATTTCTTCAATCATATGCTACTTCCATTAGCGTTACATAAATTTTATTTTTTGAGTACACATACTGAGCCTGCTTAAGGTGATCTAGTATTGCAGCTTCTGATAATTGTCTAGTTCTCAATTCTCATCAGATCATCCAGTTCACGTGTTACTGGCAGGAAGAATGAAAATGTCAGTTCTTTCTTGGCGACTTACTGTCATGGGAGTTTCTTGAGCAATTGAGTTTTCTTCTTGAGCTTCAGTATATTTGTCTATTACCCTCTGAATTACATTTGGTTTCAATTCCTACAAATATTTTGTGCATTCATTTTTTTCTAAAAGGAAATTCCTTGCTGTAATAGCATTATAGCACTGCTTCGGGACACTCTTGAAAGTTCGTCTTTAAGTTTTTGTTTTCTTTTGTAACATAAGAGACCAAGTTGTCCGGAAGATACATAAATGAAAATAGTTCTCATTGTTTGAGAAACTACCTTGCTGATTGAGTTCTAAAATGTGTTTAAATGACTTTTATTAAATAGATAATGATCCAAATACCCAACTGCACACTTTTGAATGATAAATAATCTCACTTTTGATATTTTATTCGAAAAAATTATTGGGTATAATTGATATATCGTCATGTGGTGTAATTAATTTACTTGTGCGGGTATATTTGGACGACATGTTTATATTTTCACTTATAATATAACACATCAATTAGTTATATCACATGACAGTGTATTAGTTATAAAGAATAATCTTTTTTAGTCGACCTATTCCACATTATAAACTGACCCTAACAAATATTTGAGTGTTCAAGCGCTCATTGTTATTGTTGGTCAAATATTCTAACTTACCAAAAGTAACAATTGTATTTTTCAGTTTTTGATATATTTTTTTTCTTCTTTAGACCTTATGTGTATTATTTTTTTATAGTTGTGTAATAACATTTTTCAAAAAATATGTAGAAAAATATGAAATCGACTTTTTTTATGTAATTATGGGTTTTAAGTCACTTTGTAACTACTCAATAGTTACAAGCAAGTGTTCAAATTTTTGCGTTGATTTGAACGCTCTCATTTAAAAATAGACTAGCCTTAAATGCTTTTGGGTGCCTCTCCCTATTTATCATTGTATTTATTGATTATTTGATTTGGACTTATAACCACATGATTGTAAGTTTCAGTGATTTTGTGAAATCACAGTCCACACTTGCTTCCTCTGTAATTCTGTATGGATGAAACTGCAAAGATTTATACTCAATCACTTTCTTTTTTATTTATATATTTATTTATTGGTTTACTGTTATTAGGAAAGTTGATTTGTCAAATACTTGAAAGTAAATAATTAAAACAAATATAATATGCATTGAAAGCTTAAACTGAGAGTTAATAAAACTCAAATTGAAGTTTGAAATTGCATACCAAATTGCATAATGAAGCTAGATCTTTGATGCCCCTTCAAAGTCCAATCATTCTTTGTTAGTCTGCAGAAAAAAATAATAATAATAAAAAAAAAGTAAAAATGAAATGAACTTTATGGGGGAATTTGAAGATCTTCTACATGAATAGACTTGTGCCGTGGAAACTCTTTATCTTCCCAAATTTAAAGTAATACAAAATCATGAAATACCCACCTACGGTCCTACACAGTGATTTGTCAAACTCATATAACTTGAAGTTAAAAGACAAAAGACAAGAGGGTTTATATATAAGAACAACCTAACTCGAAGTTGTCATCTCATCTTCTTCCACGTTAATATAGAGTTAATATAGAGATATTCTAATTGACTCAATTAATCATGTCAAGTACGAATTAGCTTAATGAAAACTTACAATATATATATATATAAACTTACAATATATATATATATATATATATCCAGAAGGCCAGTTTTGATTAAATGTTAAGAAATCCTTAAATGTCTTTTGTTAAAAAAAAAATAAAAAAAAATTTATAAAGAATATTGTTATTTGTACACTTTTTTTTTTCTTTTTGCACATCTCTCTTAAAAAAAAAAAATCAAAGTGAAAAAACACACACTCTCTCTCATCTTCCCTCTCTCCTCCCACTCTTTCTGCCTTTCTCAAACACACCCACTTCCTCCTCTTTCCTCCCCCTCCTTCCCCTTCCCAGTTTTGAGGTAAATGATTAGTTAGTCTACTTTGGAGGCCTATGAATATGATAAATAAGATGTTAAAAAGGTCCACCTACCTAATTTTTTAAGTATATTAAGTCCGTCTACAATTTTAAAGGAAGCAATGTGTCTGCACAGGGATGAGCGCTCAATCGCTCATCATCTCTTCTTTTCATTTTTTTTTGGTCTCTATGCGACAATTGAAATTGTTAAATAGTAACTAACAAAATTAAAGTGAATATGATTCCAAAGTAATTTTACTTTCATATTTTTTGTTGTTTTATTCATTTTCCACATATATGTAACAAAAAAAAAACTATAAGACACTTATATGAATATCATTTTATATGACTCTAGGTTGAAATTATTCAACAATTTTATTAGATTGCACTGTCTATTTTTAATACATCACCAAGCGCTCGACACTTAGAGAGGACTTGGCTCATTCAAAGTGGGTTGGCTTATCATGCACTTGCGCTGATGGGCTGATGGGCTGTTTTGTCCATATAACCCTCAATTAGAGCTTAAAAAACATAAAGACTAAAGAGCAGTGCTATTCACACCTCTTTTTCCTATTTTTCTACCCACCAATTTATAAAAATTTTGGGACGCAATAAGTCCAGTGTATACAAATTTTCTGTTGGGGATGGAAACGTACACCCTTCGAAGATGCAGCACCTTGGAACAGTTTCAGGTTCTCAGATGCATTCTCAAGGTTGTTCAAGTGAGCATACTTGTTATTCTCTACACAATTAATTAAAATTAATATCGCGCTCTACCTCTGTGTGGTAGGATTTTTTCTTTGCTCTGCCCCTAGGGTGGCAGTCTGGTTTGCTTTTTGCTCCTACAAGCTCCATGGCTCCTCCAAAAAACACTCGACACCTCCGTTTGCCAAACCTTGCTGATCGACTTTAGGACACACTCAGCCTTGATGATGTCGATGAGGGTATTTGTCTCGTTGGTGCGCTTATCGCTGATGATCTCCCAAATATTAGAGGGATTAAGGGTGCACTCAGATCTGCTTGGAGAAGCTTCGGCAATTTTAAAGTCGTTCATTGCAAGCGGAACTTGTTCTCAATCATTGCACCTAGTGATGTAGCAGAAAAAATTCTCATGGGTGGCCCATGGTGTGTCATGAACTACTATTTCAATGTAGTTCCATGGGCACCTGAGTTAACCATTGACGAGGTACCTTACGACCTTGTGTCCTTCAAGGTCCAAGTTTATGGTCTTCCTAGACAGAAAATGAATGCGGTAAATGCACGAATGATCGGCAAAGAAATTGGTGTTGTGCTTGAGGTAGAAGACATACAATCAAGGGCAGGTGGTTGCAGAGATTTCATCCGTGTAAAAGTCCAACTCGATTCTAGGAACCCACTCCCCACAGGCTTCTGGCTACTTAGATCAGATCATCTGTTTGGGCGAGTTGAGTACAAATATGAGGGCCTCAAAGACTTCTGCTACAAGTGCAGAAGACTAGGCCATGATGAAGATCAGTGCACTAGACAAGATCGCGCCGATCTAAATGTCAAGAATGAGTGGTTCGGACCATGGATGAAAAGGGGTGTCTCTCTGGTGCAGAAATCTTTCAACTCAGGTCAATACAACAACATCAGACGCCAACAACCACCATCGGCTAGGTGTGCTACCCACGCGCCTCCAAACCCAAGCGTCTATCACCATAACCGAGGTCAACTTTCTGAGACTTCTGCTAACCTGCAGTCTGCGCCGCCTGACACTTCTTATAATCCTCAGATGGAAGATATGAGACAGAATAGTCATGCGAAATTTCTTGGGGAAAGTGGAGTGATTGAGGTCAACTCCAAAAATTTTGTCACATCTACTGCTGTGAGTTCGGCTAAGACCTCACATGATGAAGTCTCTTGTCATTTCCCAAGCAACAATGGCTACAATTTTGTTGTCTCACTTGCTCTCACATATAGAGAATGGGCCAAAAAATTAGCCCTCAGCCCAATACCGCCTCCTCTTAAAGGCCCACATAATTTTCCTTCTGTCTTGGGTTAGGAAACACTACTTGGCCCATTACCACATGATAAGTCCACCAACACCCACCTTGGGGCTGAATCCTCAGAGTTAATTAGAGACCCTTTAAAAGGGAAATGACCTATCCACGACCCTCAACCTCTGTTATAGGATAACAAGAACAAACCCCTGAACTCACTTTCCCATAAACTGAACCTTGCTGCAATAGTCTCCCACCCTACTAGCCCCAACAATTCAGTGAGAGGAAAGATTCTGACCAAACGGACAGCAAATGATTACGACTCTGATAGAAATTTAAAAGTCAGGCTAATTGAAGTAGAGGTTCAGTTAGATCACGAAGATTCACCACAATATAGAGCTGTTCATGTGTCGCGCAGGGGCAGAGGAAGAAGAGGTCGAGGTAGGGGTCGACGAGGTAGAGGAGGAGCCAAGTATGTTCCAAAGTCCTATGGTGCTGCTTTTCTTGATGATTTAGATGAGGATTCAGAGAATTTCTAGGAAATCAGAGTTGAGATCTTGGAAGATAACGATGATTTGGCGATTAGTCAACGTTCTCAAAATGCATTTACAGAAGGGGATGCCAATCCCCAGGGTTGTGGTGGCTGGCCCCAATCAGCCCTATCGTCCCAATGATGGCCTGGAATTGTCAAGGCTTGGGGCAATCCCTGACAATTCAGCATCTAGGGGAGTTGGTCCGCTCCCATGCCCCCTCCATGGTTTTCCTTATGGAGACAAGACAACAAGACTACAGAGTTCATGCTATCAGAAGGCGTTTTGGTTTTTACAAGGGTATCACTGTCAGCCCAACCGGTCTTTCTAGCTGGCTAAAGGTGTGTCTTTCAGAGCGTCCTAGATTTATGGTCCTCCTCATCGGTGTGATAAAGACTTTTTCTGGCCAAACATGAATTGTATGAAGTTTGATGATGGCGCCCCTTGGATTTGTATTGGAGACTATAATGAAATTTTATCCTTCAATGAAAAAGAGGGTGGTCGACCTTGGGCTTGGAGCGAATCTCGCCATCTTCGTGTCTTCATGGACCACAGCAGTCTCATTGACTTGGGTTTTAATGGCCAAAAGTTTACTTGGCATAATAACCATAAGGATGGGACATTGATAAAAGAAAGAATCGATATGGGGCTTGTTAATTGTGAATGGCTTATCAAGTGGCATGACTCTCATATTCTCCATGGCCCCAGATTTGGTTATGATCATTGTCCGCTCATTTTTCACTTTCGAAACCAACCAGCTCGGGGTAAAAAATCTTTTAAATTTGAAGGATACTGGGTGGATGATCCTTCATGTGAAGCCGTCATTCGGGATGGTTGGTCTTCCAGAAATGGGCATAATGCTTTTGTTGAATGGAGACAGAACCTATCAGATTGCTGGAAGAGGCTTACTCTATGGAGTAGAGCAAATTTCCCCAACAACCGTAGGAGAATTGATGCTCTCACTATAGAACTAAACTCTCTACAGGGGCAACCCAGTGATATTTTGAGCTTGGAACGTGAAAAAGAATTAAAAATGGAACTGGGTACTCTGTGGTCTTTGGAGGAAAATTTTTGGAAACAAAGATCCAAGATTAATTGGCTTCTTGATGGGGACGCAAATACAAGGTTTTTTCATCTCTCGACCATCCAAAGAAGAAATTCTAATCGTATTCAGAAGTTGGAAATTGGAAATGATGTTTGGGCAACTGAGGAGCAGAATATCAGACGAGAATTTGAGAACTATTTTGGAGATCTTTTTAAAACTACGAGCAGGAGGAACTGGGGCTCTACTCTAAATTGTATTCCTGCTTTAGTGACAGCTAGTATGAATTAACACCTCAGAACTCCATTTTCTGTGGAGAAAGTTAAGTTTGCAGTTAAGCAGTTGGGATCTTTGAAGGCGCTAGGGCCAGATGGTTTTTCCGTCCTTTTCTACAATAGGTATTGGGAAATTGTTCATGAGACAATAAATGCGGCAGCTACTCAATTTTACAAGGGGGAAGCTTCCTTACTTTCGATGAACATGACGCATATTGCTCTCATTCCCAAGATCCCAAATCCCACTTCGGTTAGTTAGTATAGGCCCATCATCCTATGCAATAACTCATACAAGATTGTTTCAAAGCTACTGGCTAATAGATTAAAGCACCACTTGCCACGATTGATCTCCCAGCACCAGACTGCTTTCATTCCCGGTAGACAAATACAGGACAACATCTTTATTGCCCATGAAGCTTTCCATTACCTTCGGCTGAAAAAATCCACCAAGGTTTTTGAGTTGGGGCTCAAGTTGGACATGAATAAGGCATACGATAGGATCAAGTGTGATTTTTTGAAGGCCACTCTTATAAAAATGGGCTTTGATAGAAGTTGGACCATGCTTGTCGTGAATTGTGTTAAATCTGTCTCATTCTCTGTTTTGATCAATGGCAAGGCTGGAGGCTATTTTCAAAGCTACTGACTAATAGATTAAAGCACCACTTGCCACAATTGATCTCCCAGCACCAGACTGCTTTTGTTCCCGGTAGACAAATACAGGACTACATCCTCATTGTCCATGAAGCTTTCCATTACCTTCGGCTGAAAAAATCCACCAAGGTTACATGAATAAGGCATATGATAGGATCGAGTGGGATTTTTTGGAGGCCACTCTTATAAAAATGGGCTTTGATAGAAGTTGGACCATGCTTGTCATGAATTGTGTTAAATCTGTCTCCTTCTCTGTTTTGATCAATGGCAAGGCTGGAGGCTATTTTCAACCTTCACGGGGGCTTAGACAAGGAGACCCTTTGTCGCCATACTTATTCATACTAGTGAGTGAGGTTCTATCTAGAAACATAATTGTGGCTAATCTTGCTGGGAGTCTCCATGACATAAAGTTGAGTAAGTACTGCCCAGGATTGACTCATTTGTTCTTTGTGACGACTTACTCTTCTTTCTTAGAGCTAACACTGCAAACTGCACTACTCTCCACCGGATCATTGATGAGTATTGTATTGCATCAGGCCAAGTAGTTAATTTCAACAAATCCAGTATGTTCTTCTCACCGGATACCCCTATGGATGTTCAAGACTCAATTAGTGCTCTCCTTAATATCCCCAGATGTTCGGACCCTGGCTTTTATCTGGGGCTTCCAACTATTTGGGGCCGCTCGAAAAGAGAAGCTCTCCCTTACATTAAGGACCGAATTCTCAAAAAACTTAGCAGTTGGAAGCAAAATTGCCTTTCACAAGCTGGTAGAGAAACTCTCATAAAGGCAGTAGCGCTGGCTATCCCTACTTATCCCATGTCTTGCTTCCTTCTTCCAGTCACTTTGTGCAAGGAAATTAACTCCCTGCTTGCTAATTTCTGGTGGGGTAACAATGATGAAGGGGGCAAAATTCATTGGCAAGCATGGGATATGCTTTTTAGGGCTAAGAGAAATGGAGGCATCGGGTTTCGGGATTTGGAAAGCTTTAACAAGGCCCTTTTGGCAAAACAATGCTGGCGGATTATCAAAAATCCAGATGCTTTGTGGGTTCAGATTCTAAAAGCCCGATACTTCGATTACTGTGACTTTTTAAGTGCAAAGAAAAGGCCCCGTGCTTCGTGAGCTTGGAGTAGTATTCTAGCTGGGAGAGATTTAATTGAGAATGGGGCTTGCTGGCAAGTAAGGAATGAGGGTAATTAAGATTCAGGTTTGGAAGGACAGATGGCTCCTCCACACTCCAGATGGCATCCTTAAGCCAATGGACACAACTAACAATTTCGCGAGGTTTGGTGTGAACCTTCTAATTGATCAACACTCGCGTACTTGGGATTTGGCTCTCATTCTGCCTTTCATTTATGACCATGATGCAAAGAGCATTCTCTTGTTGCCTATTGGGAACCCGAACTGTGAGGGTAGGTTGGTTTGGCCAGTTACTAAGTCTGGGAAGTTTACTGTTCACTCTAGTTACTTTTGGCTCATCGACCACGTAGCTTGCCAAAAAGTCCTCTCTAGACCTACCTCATCTCACTCAATTGACCCAGATGTATGAAAGTTAATTTGGAAGATAGAGGCCCCCCCCAAAGGTCATCAATTTTATTTGGAGAATTGTCACCTCTTATATTCCCACTTTTTTGAATTTATTCAAAAGAAAGGTTGTGACTTCCCCGGTTTGTGTCCTATGTGGCGAACATGAGGAATCAATTGAGCACTCTCTTCTTTTGTGCAATTGGACTGAGAGAGTCTGGCATGGGAGTTATCTGGGCTGTAGACCCCAAAGAGAGCTTATTACTTCTATGGATAAATAGCATCCCTGTTGTTATTGGAACGGATCAGTCTTTATTCAACAATTTCATGACTTATACTAGTTTCTTATGCTGGAACATTTGGAAGGAACGTTGTAATGTCATCTACAAGGGTCTTTCTCCATGCCCTACTCAGGTTATATTGAAAACAAACTGGGTAGTAGCTGAATACCAAGTGGCTCGGGCATCTAGATGTGATATTGTTTCTAGCGTCAGTAATCTTTCTCCCCCTCTTCCAAGACTATGGTCACCACCATCTCTTCCTTTTGTTAAAATCAAAGTTGATGGTGCTTGGGACTTTGCGTCTGGCATGGTTGGCCTGGGAGTGATAATCAGAGATCACACCGGTTCCTTCATTGCGGGCTTGGCCCACCATAGACTCCTAAATTCTCCTATTGAGGCTGAAGCTTGTGCTGCACTTGAGGGTCTAAAACTATCTCATTCTCTCCACTTTCAGCATGTTCACTTGGAGACTGACTCCAACGAATTGATTGATAACCTCAATGGTGGTTTGGAGAATTGCAATTAGAGGATTTCTCCTTTTCTAACCAACTTTTTTCCTCTGTGTGATTCTTTTCTCATTGTCCGATGGGATTTGATTAAAAGAGAAGCCAACAGTGCTGCGGATCACGCTGCTTGGCTAGCCAAGTGGAGGTTGTGCATGGAAAATTGGGTCAATCGACCTCTAATCTCCCTAGTGTCTATTTTTGATCGTGATGGACTCCCTTGTCCTCCAAATTAGAAGCTCTGTTTGCTAGTCCTTCTTTTGTTGTTTTCTTGGCCTTTGTTTTTTTTCGCTGCTTCTTTTAACAGGAGCTCTTGTTTTGTTCTTTTTCTTTTGCGTGGCCTGAGGGCTGGTTTCCATCCCCCATGTCTCTCTTGTTGTGTTCCCCTTTTCTGCCTCAGTGGCTTATGAATTATCTTTTGACAAAAAAAAATTTATAAAAATTTAAATGATAAATTTATTCTTTGTTAACATTACTTAAAAGGACAATGATTTGCAGAAAACAAAAAAAAAAATTGCGTTGATGCGGCTCCAAGCATGGTGGCTGCCATGGCAATCTTCAAGCATGGTGATTAATTATCATTTTCCATGGTACTTGCCTTACTAAGAACTGAAAAATGAAAAGAAAGAAACACACGATACCTACATGGCTATATGTAAACAACTTATATAATTTGTTCATATAATTAATATGTGAGTGAAGGTTGTCGAGTGTGGTATTTTTTGGTCGTACAAGAGATTTTGTTGTTGAAGAGAAATGTAGATGGTGATGGTTTATTGAATGTTTAGGATGTCAAATAGCAACCAAGGGGATGTAGAGATTATGAGATGGTAATTGTAGTTCAAACAAAAATATTATGGACTATAGTGATTAAGGGTATTTTAGGGATATTGAGTTTATGAGATGGGTCAAAAGAGTACAAGTAATATTTTTTTAAGATTTAAAGATGAGGGGTGCCAATAGTAATACTCAAACATAAAACCCCATATTTTTAAAGGTGAAGCCAGAAAGCCCCTTTTTTTTTTTTTTGGACTTTTTCTTTGTCTAACGGCAGCTAATCAATATCGCTATCATGGATTCAAGAGTGAACAAATACTTAAATTCAAAATGGCCCCTTACACCAACTGGTGGCAGCCAACCAAATTAATTGGTTTTGGATTAATGATTAGAGTTTAATACCATATCAGTCCGATGCCCCAAAAAGAAACGGAGCAATTGGTTTCATTCTATTGATGTAACAATGCTTCATTGGCAACCCTCCTTTAAATTTACAACCTGCTAGAATTTATTGATGAATTATAATTTGTTTGATTTGTGGATCCCATAGCATGGGGTCGGACGATTATAATTTGATGAGAGAGGAAGGATGGTTCATCAATTAAGTTCACCAAAATTACATAAAATCCTAAGATTGTTGATCGAATAAAACACATGTATCAAATTGGAAAATTTTAAACTTCGAGCTCAAATATGATTTTCAGTCAATATACAGCCAATAAATATGTAGTGTCTAATGGTATTTTCGTTCCACGTTAAGAGGTTTTAAATTTGACCCCCCTTCTCTTTAAAAAAATAATAAAAAAATAAACATGTAAATGTAATTTACCCAATATTTTTCATCTGTTCTCTTCTCTATCTCTTTATTTCTAGTATATCTTAACTTTGTTTTTGTTTATTTTCAAATATTGTGTTTTTAATAAAATATTATATCTAATTGTCGACTTTATTTAACATGTAGATCCGAAACATTTTTTTTTATCTACAACAAAATAAAAGAAATTTTTGTGTTTTTAAATTATTAAAAACTTTAAAAATGCATGTGGCTGAAAATTATTAATTAAGTAAGTGCAAATGTGACATTCCTAATTCCGTTAAACATACCAGCACCATTAAACAGTAGTACAGTACACATGAAGAAGAAACATCCACGTCTGACAATCAGAAACATATTCTGACACAAAAAAAAAAAAAAAAAAAAGACAATCAGAATTCAGAAACATATTGATTGCAAATTGTATATCATGTACGTGACAGCGAAGATGATGTGGTTACAAACAATCAATAAATTATTAATTGCTAATATGAGTTATCAATCTTAATCATAGAAATCAACTCTTTATCATAATTGGTGAGAAATCAACAGTCATGAAATCTTTGGCATTATAAATCAAAAGAACATGGTCCTCCCCCAACCCCCACACAATCACACATAGTAACACGGAGATATTTGTCCAAAAAGAGAGATTTTACAATGCAACTAATTGCTCCTTTGATTTTTTATTTCTTTTATAATATAATTTTCACTACTTACTCTTTTAGCTGTATCAAATCTACAAAGCTTTAAGATATGATAAAATTGTGATTCATGAATACACACTACACATATTATGTAAATTTAAAAGCGTCAACCTTATTAAGAATTTATTTTTTATTTATATTTAGAGATGAGGGTGATTCGAATTTGAAACTCCTCCAACATTATGAGAGAAATATTATTAAACTACAAGCTAGTTCGTACGCTCTCAAGAATTTGAACATACATGTGTGTATCTACTTTTTAAAAATATTTCCATTTTTCATATACTTCTTAGTTATATAAGAAAATAAGTTTTTTTTTTTCTTAAATAAACGTATTGTACACATTATTCAAATAATATAAGTGAAAAAAATAAAAAAATTTTTGAAAAAAAGATTAAAATATTGTAATGTGGATAAATTGTACACTGTATTTCAATGTGTATTTTATACATATTTTTAGGAGGCAGATTCATTTCGGGTCTATTGAAGGCAATTGCCCCATCACAATTTTCTTCACCCATTAAATTGTTCCAATAACTCAACCTTTTGTATGATGTTTTCTTCAACAATAAAAGACAAGATGCTTGATAAAATGTCTCAAAATATTAAAGCTGAGGTAATAAAAAATAGAGAAAATTACAGATTTGGTTTACTTATTTTATACTTAATTCAATTTTGATTTATGATCTTTTTTAAAATCTGTTTTGATCCATTAATTATTTCACTTATTCAATAAAAGTTCAGATTTATTTTCTCAAATGTGTCCCGCCTTAATATTTGAAAGCTTCTTTCTCTTCAAACAAGAAAAAACATTAAAAAATTTCATCATCTTTGCCCTCATGAAGCAAAATTTTTAGATCCACCACTTCCCGTGAATTACTTGTCATTTACAACTGGTCAGCCATGTATTGTAGCTTTGATTTGCATCTTCTAAAAATTTTGGCAGCTGGTGTTGCGTCTCAATCAATTTCTCATGTCCTACAGCTAATGCTAACAAACAAGAGGAATAATTGGATTAATGAAAAATATAAAATTAACTTTCAATTATTTGGTTTGGAAAACAACCAAAACTTCCACTTTGGATTTACACCAAGTGCTGCTGTCTAGCTACCTATGATTACCCCTACAATTGTGATTGCTACAATCAATACCCAATTAGTTTTTAGGCACTAACTTAACAGACTTGCTGGACTGACCAAATCAATGTAATAAGCATAAGTAAAGGGTATTTGGAAGGGTCCTCTTCTTGAATTTTACCTTGGTTCTTAAAGCCTATAGGTTAAACAAAATAGAAATTTACTAGACTAAATTTTACTTGTTTTAATTTTAATCATATATTATAAATTTAAAAATTATAATTTCATTCATTTGAACATACATACTCGAAAAATGTTATAAATCTATTTGTTTTATCTACACACCCTTATATTTAAGAGATAAATGCCAATTTGTTCCCCATTTCTATTGCATTTGTATCACTTTGTTCTCCATATTCATTTTGAAAAAAATTAAGGTACTAAACTTTTCAATTTTGTCAATTTACTCATTTTTCATCTAAAGCTTCGTTTACACAAAGTTAAATGCTCATCTCGAATGGTTCTTATTGAAAAAAAAATGGTAGTCATGTGTCCATTACTTGTATTAACTTACCGAGCAAATTAGTGGAATTACCTCAATTGGCAAAATTAAAAAGTTAGAGGAAATTATAGATTTGGTATACTTATTTTATACCTAGTTTAATTTTGGTTCGCGATCCTTTTTAAATTTTGTTTTGATACACTAATTGTTTTATTTGTTCAATAAAGGTCCAGATTTGTGACTTTAAATCCTTTGGGTTGTGTTTTCTTCAATTATAATTAAAATATAAGTCATATTTCATTATTTCTTAGTCATAAAAACTAATTTGGAGTATTAAAATCTAAGAGAATTGAGATTGGGTGAAGTTTGAAAAATCTGAAAATTTTTTGGAAAAAATTGGTAATTTCGGATACCCAACTTTGGGGTCAATTATCTTGAGTTTTAGAACTCCAATTTGAATGATTTTTAAATAGTAGTGAAGATAAGATGCATAACTTTAAAACAAGTATATGTTTGCTGAATGTGAGTGAGATTTGATAGGGTAAAAGGCATGCCAAATTTGAGAAAACAAATCTGGACCTTTATTGAACAAGTAGATCAATTAGTGGACCAAAACAGAACTTAAAAAAAATCGTGCAACAAAATTGAACTAGCTATAAAATAAGTGGAATAAATCTGTAATTTCCTCTAAAAAGTTAATTGCCTTAATTTTTCAAACTAGAAGTATGAGAAATAAACTGATATAAATGTAATAATCTGGAGAGTTATCGTTATATTTAAAATATATACTAAGATAAAAAGTTAAAACAAAATTAAATGAAAAAAAACAACTAAAGAATTCGGATGCTAAAATTAATCGGGGAAATTGGCAGATGAGTCTGAATAAGCCTGCATGTGCTGCATTGCATATAAGGCAGCTTTGGTCATTATGCCAAAATGCTGAGTTTTCAGTTAGCAGCAATAGTGATTATTAGCAGATAAAATTGGGATTGTTGAAATGTTGAGTATTAATTAATTGTAAATTTATCATCCTTATTAGGTGTATCTTACTTGTCTATGACACTAATTGCCTTTTATTGATAAAATAATAAGTTGCATGATAATTGCATCTATAATTCCAGCCAACAAAGAAAGAGAACGACTATCAGCAAGAGAGAGATTGATGAATCTCTTGATTTTCCTTTTGGTTTGGCTCAGCTTTAAGATATTGAGCCGACCCAGCCAACCAAGTTGCATATTTTCCATTATTTTCCCGAAATAGCATGTGAAAAATAGAAGTTGTCAAATAATGCTTAGCCAAAAATTTTTTTGGACAAATTGTATAAAAATTAATTCTCACATATTCATTTCAAATTTTTCAGTTCTTTCTGCTGCATAATTTGGTGGAAATTAAATCCTTTATAAACAATTGAAATTTAAATTGCCAAAAAATTGTCTTCTGATATGTGTATAAAAAATTCAGTATGTCATTCATGAGAAATTATTTTATGTAACCGATACACCGTCAAATGATGTAACTAATTCAATGTGTCATAATATAGGTGAATATTATTAATACTATACCCTAGTAACCCTACTAATATAAATATACCGTCCAATAATACCCTTACACGTTAGATTGGTTACACCCAATAATTTTTCGTCATGCATAATTTTTTTAAGTTTTATTGTGTTTTTGATAAAAAGGTATAAGATAATGTCGATCAAAGGAAATGTTCATTTCTTCTCTACAACTATCTTCACATTTTTAACCAAATTTTCGCTCTCTCATTAGAGATTGTACATCTTTGCAGATCATTTTGTATTCTTGGTTGCCAAGTTTTTTGGTTGTAGTTGGTTTGGCGATTGAACACTCCTTATTGTGTAGCAAAAGCTGGAGAGATGCTCTTTTTGGTCTTTTTATCAAATGATATTGATAGCGGAAGATTTGATTTAGGATATTAAGTATAGGGGTGGACACGGGTCGGTTTGGTTCGGTTTGGTTCGGTTTAGCCCCCAAATCGTAGACCAAACCAATGCCTTCGGGTTGGTGATTTTTCAAACCAAACCAACCCAATGAAGGTGAAACAACCGAACCAAACCAAACCAATTAAAGTCAGGTTGGGTTGGTCGGTTTGATCGGTTTGGGCATGTCTCAAAATACAATTAAAATTTAGGTCCAAATTAGAAATGAATGAAACTATCTTTAAGTTATAAAATTAATGTCTCTATTTTCTACACATGAACTCAATTCAGTGCATGCCTGCTTTTACAGTGGAACAATTATAATCACATGTAAAACAAAAAAGCCATATATGTGAAATATTAATATTAATATATTAAAGAATAAAGTTATGTGAAAGATTAATATTAACTTATTATGATATTAAATAACATAGGCCATGAAACTAGTGGAGGTGAGATGAGTTTCCATTGCTTTGAGCCTTTGACCATTCTAAACAAGGTAAGATGAAAAATTAGATATGTGAATATTTAATTTAATGTTTTTTTATTTTTAGGTCGGGTTTGATCGGTTATTTGGAACCTCAACCCGCTAACCAACCCATTTGAGGTCGGGTTGGTCGAGTTATGAATCGACCTCTCTAAATTGGGTGTTAGAAACCGAACCAACCCAACCCATTTTGGTTGGGTTGGTCGGGTTAGTCGGGTTGCATAGGGTTATTTCTACCCTTAATTAAGTACAAACTATACGGAGGATATTGGGATAAATATTCTTACAAACTATAAGTACAAGCCTATACTAGAATAATGAATAGAGTAATTGTTAATGTTGATAGAGTTGTTCTATTTGAACCCCAATTTGGTAAGAGATTCAAATTAATCTAATTAATAATCTAAATTTACAATGTAATAAGAGAAAATTTTTCTCAATTTCAAAATATATATATGACTCATTACATGTTTCACTTAAATAAAACAAACTCAGCACATTGAGATAGATAAATATATAGTAGGGAGCTTAGAGTACAGTCCATTTTATGAGCTTTTCTTAAACTAAGACCGGTAGTGATTTAGAGTTTTTAATTAAGTTTTTTTATTTTTCTTCTTGAACGGTTTTATGTTAGGTTTTAACTCTAAGATTTTAAGCTCCGCCCAAAATCTCGGAGTTAAAACCTAATATGCAGAATCTACAAAGCTCACTCTACACCCTAGGAGGGAAAATACTCTTCAAATAGGGGAAAATATCTTTCAAATCATGGAAAGACTTTATTATAAATTAAAAAGATTTTCTTACAAATTAAAAGGATTATGAATTAAAAGGATTTTCTTATAAATTATTATGAATTAAAAAGATTTTTTTATAAATTTTAAAACACCCGTAGTCTCCATTTAAAAACTATTTTTCTAAAGAACTTAAACTTAATTATCTCTATATAGTATATACACCCGTGATAAAAAAATATTTAATAAATTACTTTTAAGTCTTATTTTTTTAAAGATTTTTAATTACAAATCCAACTAATTAAAACAGTAAGTTTCAGTTTAATCTATCAGTGTACGCACGGGCGGAGACGAAAAAATACATTACCAATATCGAGTGCTCAATGGATGCATCTGCATCTACATTTTCACATTTTTAGGTTGCTGAACGCTCTGTGGATAGTTTGAGGTTCTACTTAATTTTTTGGCCAGTTGCGAATTGGCTTAAATTTTTTTTTCATTTTTAAATTTTTTTCTTATTTTTTGTTTCTAATTAAAGCACAAAAAAATATTATGTAGGTGTAAATTTGTAATGTTGTTAAAAACAGAAAACCTCTTAGAAAAAAGAAGATAGTCATGTTAAAGCAGGAGCCAGAGCTGAAAACAAAGCCGAAGCCAAGCCATAAAGGCTTTTTTAATGCTTGAAATTGTCGGTGGACCTATCAGGCTGTGACGGTGCGGCTGTCACACCACAAGGCATAAGGCTCCCCCCTTCACTCACTCACACACTCTCTCTCTCTCTCTCTCTCTTCCAGCTCGAGAGTATCTATGGAAACGTAAAATTCGTCCAACAAAAAAAAAAAAAAAAAAAAAAACCAAAAAAAAAAAAAAAAAAAAAAAAAACCAAAAAAAGAAAAAAAAGCAGTAACGAAATTAAAAAAGGGAAAAATATATCAATCTGTGTCTGTGCTTTTTCATTAGCTTCTTCTTGTTGCTGTTGGTGCTGTGGCTCTTGCTCTTGATGCTCCCTTCTCTTTCACGAAACCATTTGATGCACCAAACAGCTTCCACATTTCTCAACACTCTCTCAAGGTCAGCTCCCATCTCTCTCTCTCTCTCTCGCTCGCATTTGCATTGGTTCAGACTTCAGACTTCAGACGCAAATTGAATGTGAATTCTTCCAAATCTGAGGTGAACAACAGTTTTTGTTCAATTCTTCAACAATTACACACTCACACACAGACACATGCATTTGGTTGCATTTCTAGCTTCCCCATTTTGACTTACCACTGAAAGCTCAGGACTTGATTTGATTCGATCTTGTCCAAATTCTGTGAATTGTCTTCGATCTATCCCCTTTCTTCTGTGCCCAAACAGACAACTTTGCAGAAATGCAAGTGAGGAACATGTGTTGGGTTATCTGAATTGAATTGAATTGAGCTTCAGTAGCTCACTTGAGTCAATTCTTCATTTTCGATTGGTTTGGTGTTATCTGATCTGAAATTGGGTTTTGCAGGAGGCTGTGAGGTAGATCTGGAGAAGGGCAAGGTTTCTTGATTGATTTTTCTTTGAATCTTGAACATTAGCAAAGCTGGCTACCACAGTGGCTTGGAGGTATGCTGCCAGCAATGGCAGCAACCATGCCACTAATGATCTGGTACTCTCCTTTGCCATTTTTGTTTCAGTTCTTATATGGGTTTCTTTCTTCTTCTTCTTCTTTTTTTTTTTTGTTTATAACTGTAAATTTAGATTATAATTTATAAATCCAGTTGAAAGAGTGGAATTAAGATACTGAAAGTTTCATGTGTCTTCTAACTCTGATCCCATTTATCCTGTTCTTGTTTCAATTTCCAACCCGCATGGGCTTTGTGTACATTGTTAGTGTAGACTGCAATCTATGTCACTCTAAAAGTTAAGTGTTTTAGGAATGCAATTCTGGGGGTTTCAAAAAATTTAGATGTGCAATTGAATTGGTTAATGATTTTGAAAAAATGCGTGTTTTTTCCCTTTAAATATTTATTGAGATTTAGATGTTGAAATGCAACTCATAATGATCCAAATTATGAAGGAAAGAAAGATATGTTGAGAAAAGGGAAGGGGGGATTCATTTATTAGATATGAAAATGCATCTTATTGTTTCATTCTTATGATTGCAGGAAAGAAATGGTGATGCAAAAGTTCAAGATTCAGAGCCTCCAACGCCACGTTCTCTAATGAAAATGGGTTCAAGGTCAGTTCAAATTTTGTTTCTTCCAATTATTTGGCCTGGTTGGTAAAATTATTTTAACTCTGCATTCTGAAATTTGTTTGCCACTTGGTCATCGTTAAGATTCTTGTAGTAGTGCTTGAAAAATATTGTGCTTTCTGTGAGCAAGTGCCTGCTTGTGGCAGGCGGGAGAAATAAATGTAGCAGCCTCCCTTTTAAGATTGTATAGTTCCAAAAAACAAATTTCATTCAATAGAAGCTGGGGATCTGGTTGGCTGATTTTATGCGGTTTATCTTCTCTTGTACACATTGTCTTTCTTTTCTAGGAAAAATTGATCTATGTGTAGTTATGGATCAATTAAGAACCGTCTGGCCTTTATCTTCTGTCTCTAACTTTATGATTAAAGAATCACCTTTTTCCATGTCATAATCATGCTTTAAAAGTTATTAGTTCCTTCATAGGAGAAAGAGCATGCAGAAATGTAATCAATTGACAGGAAGATTGCTAGGAAATACTTGGTATTTCTAAAACAATGTGATGCAATTTGGTTTCTATGGTTGGACGTCTCTTTTGTTATGGGCTGAATTTGTTTGAGGGAATTTACCGACTGATGTATGTCGGCTCGAAGCTGTAAATAAACGAGACTCGTTAAAATTTTGCATAATTACTTGGATCTAGTCCCAAATCTTTTTAAATTTTTCAGTCTACCTTTGCTCTTTTTCTCATATCATTATTTTCTTTATTTGGAGGTAATTTCTTTACATGTTTTGTACTCCAATCCATGGGCTTTCTGGCCATCTTACTGTTACTGATACTCTTCATTCTGCCTTTTACTTGAATCAAGTCATTTCTTAATCCTATGGTCAATGATCTCTATTTTCTTATTCTTCCTTAATTCATAGCAACAACATTTGATAGAGAACTTATTGAGCATATGCATTGTCAAGGTTCACTAGAAACCGTATTAAGTGTTACCAAAATCGAGTTGGAGTAAAAATTGTCAACTTGATATATTGAGAATGTGATACTTCTGCCTTAATTATCTTATGTTCTGAAATTTTCTTACAGAGAACGTAGTAGCATGGAGGATCCAGATGGGACATTGGCAAGTGTTGCCCAATGCATTGAGCAGCTGCGTCAGAGTTCCTCATCTGTACAAGAGAAGGAATATTCCTTGAAGCAGTTGCTTGAGCTTATTGATACTCGTGAAAATGCTTTCAGTGCTGTTGGATCTCATTCTCAAGCAGTTCCAGTACTTGTTTCTCTTCTTCGATCAGGATCAGTTGGAGTTAAGATTCAAGCTGCTACTGTTTTGGGCTCTCTCTGTAAGGAGAATGAACTAAGGGTGAAAGTCTTGCTTGGGGGATGCATTCCACCATTGCTTGGTCTACTCAGGTCCAGCTCAGCAGAAGGCCAAATTGCATCTGCAAAGACTATTTATGCTGTTTCTCAAGGTGGTGCTAGGGATCATGTTGGATCGAAAATTTTTTCAACTGAAGGAGTTGTGCCTGTACTTTGGGAGCAGCTACAAAAAGGGATCAAGACTGGTAGCTTGGTTGATAGCTTGTTGACTGGAGCATTAAAGAACCTATCCAGCAGCACTGAAGGATTCTGGACTGCAACATTACAAGCTGGAGGAGTGGATATACTTGTGAAGTTGCTGACAACCGGACAGCCAAACACTCAAGCTAATGTGTGCTTTCTTCTTGCATGTATGATGATGGAAGATGCATCAGTTTGTTCTAAGGTGCTCACTGCAGAGGCTACAAAGCAACTTCTCAAGCTTTTAGGATCTGGCAATGAAGCTTCTGTTAGAGCAGAAGCTGCGGGTGTTCTTAAATCTCTATCTGCCCAGTGCAAAGAAGCAAAGCGGGAGATAGCTAATTTTAATGGTATTCCTGTGTTGATAAATGCTACAATAGCCCCTTCAAAAGAATTCATGCAGGGTGTCTATGCCCAAGCTTTGCAGGAGAATGCTATGTGTGCTTTAGCAAATATTTCTGGTGGTTTGTCGTACGTAATCTCAAGCCTTGGCCAAAGCCTTGAATCATGCACTTCACCTGCCCAAATTGCTGATACATTAGGGGCTTTAGCTTCAGCTCTTATGATATATGATAGCACAGCAGAATCTACTAGAGCATCAGATCCTGTAGTTATTGAGCAGACTTTGGTTTCACAGTTCAAACCTCGCTTACCATTTCTTGTGCAGGAACGGACCATAGAGGCCCTTGCAAGTTTGTATGCGAATACTGTACTCTCAGTTAAACTCACTAATTCAGAAGCAAAACGTTTGCTTGTTGGTTTGATCACAATGGCATCAAATGAAGTTCAGGATGAGCTTATGAGAGCTCTTCTCACACTTTGCAATAGTGAAGGAAGTCTATGGCGTGCGCTTCAAGGCCGCGAAGGGGTTCAACTGTTGATATCACTGCTTGGGCTTTCATCAGAACAGCAGCAAGAATGTGCAGTTGCCCTGCTTTGCCTTCTTTCTAATGAGAATGACGAAAGTAAATGGGCTATTACTGCTGCTGGTGGCATACCTCCACTTGTTCAAATTCTAGAGACGGGATCTGCAAAAGCCAAGGAAGATTCAGCATCAATCCTTAGGAACCTATGCAATCACAGTGAAGATATACGTGCGTGTGTTGAAAGTGCTGATGCTGTTCCTGCACTACTATGGCTTTTAAAGAATGGAAGTCCAAATGGAAAAGAAATTGCGGCAAAAACTTTAAATCACTTGATCCATAAATCTGATACAGCAACCATCAGCCAACTCACTGCATTATTAACCAGTGATCTACCCGAATCTAAAGTATATGTCTTGGATGCTTTAAAAAGTATGCTGTCTGTGGTCCCCCTCAATGATATATCGCGTGAAGGTAGTGCTGCCAATGATGCAATTGAGACAATGATAAAAATATTGAGCGCAAATAAAGAAGAGACTCAAGCCAAGTCTGCATCAGCTTTAGCTGGAATTTTTGAATCTAGAAAGGACTTGCGTGAAAGTAGCATTGCTGTTAAAACTCTTTCGTCAGCGATTAAGTTGCTTAATGTGGAATCTGGAAATATCCTAGTAGAAGCCTCACGTTGCCTTGCTGCAATATTTCTTTCCATTAAAGAGAACCGGGATGTGGCTTCTGTTGCTAGAGATGTATTATCCCCCTTAGTTGTGCTTGTCAACTCTTCAGTTCTGGAAGTTGCAGAGCAAGCAACCTGTGCTTTGGCTAATCTTATTTTGGATAGTGAAGTTTCAGAGAAAGCAGTTGCTGAAGAAATTATTTTCCCAGCTACTAAAGTTTTGCGTGAAGGTACGGTTTCTGGAAAGACCCATGCAGCGGCAGCAATTGCTCGCCTGCTCCATTCTCGCCAAATTGATTATGCCTTAACCGATTGTGTGAATCGTGCTGGAACAGTTCTTGCATTAGTTTCTTTTCTAGAATCTGTTAATCATGAATCTGCTGCCACATCAGAGGCACTCGATGCACTTGCTATTCTGTCCAGGTCAGAGAGAGCTAGTGGACAGATAAAACCTGCGTGGGGAGTTTTAGCTGAAACCCCAAAAAGCATAATCCCAATAGTTTTGTCAATTGCTGATGCAACACCCTTGTTGCAGGATAAAGCAATTGAAATATTATCACGGCTCTGCAGAGATCAGCCTGTTGTATTGGGAGACACAGTTGCTACTGCCTCTGGATGTATATCATCAATTGCTAAAAGGGTGATCAATTCAACAATCTCAAAGGTTAAAATTGGAGGAGCTGCACTCCTTATTTGTGCTGCGAAAGTTAGTCATCAGAGAGTTGTGGAAGATCTTAATGGATCAAGCTTATGTACCCATCTCATTCATTCTCTTGTTGCAATGCTTAATACTTTGGGAAATTTAGGGGATGATGACAAGGACTCCATTAGCATTTATAGGCATACTACAGAAGAAACAAAGGATGATGAATCTTATTCAAGCACCGGAGTTATTTATGGTGTCAATTTAGCTCTATGGCTACTCTCTGTTCTTTCCTGTCATGATGAAAAATGCAAAATTGTGATTATGGAGGCTGGGGCTGTGGAAGTCCTCACTGACAGGATCTCAAATTGTTTTTCGCATTACTCTCAGGTAATCAACTATCTTCTTTCTCTTTATGTTTTCGCCCAATATTCAGTAAGGAAGAAAGTTGAGATATATTTAGTCATTTCTGAATTTTTAGATATGCTGATAAGGCATCATAGAAGAAGATTGTTCTCCATCCATCTGCTTACTCATTCATTAAACATTGAGAGATGACTATGGGTTTATGTTTCTCATCTCAATCTAACGTTGGTTTGCTCCTTTGTGGTAATTTATGCAGATTGATTTGAAAGAAGATAGTAGCATATGGATTTGTGCTTTGCTGCTAGCAATCTTGTTTCAAGACAGAGATATCATACGAGCACATGCAACGATGAAATCTATACCAGTACTTGCAAATTGGTTGAAGTCGGAGGAGTTGACCAACAGATATTTTGCTGCACAGACAATGGCCAGCCTAGTCTGTAACGGTAGCAGGGGGACTCTTCTATCTGTTGCAAATTCTGGAGCAGCGGGCGGGCTTATTTCCCTACTTGGCTGTGCTGATGTTGATATAAGTGATCTTTTGGAGTTGTCAGAAGAGTTTGGTTTAGTGCGTCATCCTGAGCAAGTTGCTCTAGAGAGGTTGTTTAGAGTTGAAGACATAAGGGTTGGTGCTACTTCTAGGAAAGCAATACCTGCACTTGTTGATCTTCTTAAACCAATTCCAGATCGTCCTGGAGCACCATTTTTGGCACTTGGACTTCTGACTCAACTTTCAAAGGACTGTCCATCAAATAAGATTGTAATGGTAGAATCAGGAGTTTTGGAAGCACTGACTAAGTATCTTTCACTTGGCCCACAAGATGCAACTGAGGAAGCTGCTACAGATCTGTTAGGTATACTATTCGGTAGTCCTGAAATAAGGAGACATGAATCTGCATTTGGTGCTGTCAGTCAACTTGTGGCAGTTTTACGGTTAGGAGGAAGAGCTTCGAGGTATAGTGCTGCTAAAGCATTGGAAAGCTTATTTTCTGCCGATCATATAAGGAATGCAGAAAGTGCTCGGCAAGCTGTTCAACCTTTGGTGGAGATTCTTAATACTGGTTCCGAGAAGGAGCAGCATGCTGCAATTGCTGCATTGGTTAGGTTGCTGAGTGAAAACCCATCAAGAGCCTTAGCAGTTGCAGATGTTGAAATGAATGCAGTAGATGTTCTTTGCAGGATCCTTTCATCAAATTGCTCGATGGAGCTGAAAGGGGATGCTGCCGAGTTGTGTTGTGTTCTCTTTGGAAATACAAGAATCAGGTCAACAATGGCTGCTGCACGATGTGTGGAGCCTCTGGTGTCTCTTCTTGTTTCTGAGTTCAGTCCTGCGCAGCATTCAGTTGTCCGTGCATTGGATAAACTTGTTGATGATGAGCAGCTGGCAGAACTTGTTGCTGCTCATGGTGCAGTTATTCCTCTTGTTGGCCTTCTCTATGGTAAGAATTACTTGCTCCATGAAGCTATTTCCAGAGCTCTTGTGAAATTAGGAAAAGACAGGCCTGCTTGTAAGATGGAAATGGTGAAAGCTGGAGTAATTGAGAGCATACTTGACATACTCCATGAAGCACCCGATTTTCTCTGTGCTGCTTTTGCAGAATTGCTCCGAATATTGACCAACAATGCAAGCATTGCTAAGGGACCCTCTGCTTCAAAAGTGGTTGAGCCCCTTTTTCTGCTGCTAACAAGACCAGAGTTTGGACCTGATGGACAGCATAGTGCATTACAGGTTCTTGTCAATATTTTGGAGCATCCACAGTGTCGTTCTGACTATAGGTTAACATCCCACCAAGCTATTGAACCACTTATCCCCCTACTTGATTCTCCTGCTCCAGCAGTACAACAGTTGGCAGCTGAGCTTCTATCACATTTACTCTTTGAAGAACATCTTCAAAAGGATCCAGTGACACAGCAAGTGATTGGTCCTCTCATACGGGTTCTTGGCTCTGGTATACACATATTGCAGCAGAGAGCTGTAAAGGCCCTTGTTAGTATTGCACTAACATGGCCGAATGAAATTGCGAAAGAGGGTGGTGTTACTGAACTGTCCAAAGTGATTTTGCAATCAGATCCATCTCTTCCTCACACCTTGTGGGAATCGGGCGCTTCTGTCTTATCAAGCATTCTGCAATTTAGTTCTGAATTTTATTTGGAAGTGCCTGTTGCTGTGTTGGTAAGGTTGCTTCGTTCTGGCTCAGAAAGCACAGTAGTTGGTGCATTGAATGCTCTTCTGGTACTGGAAAGTGATGATGCAACCAGCGCAGAAGCAATGGCTGAAAGTGGTGCCATAGAGGCTCTTTTGGAACTTCTCAGAAGTCATCAGTGTGAGGAAACCGCTGCAAGGCTGTTGGAAGTATTGTTGAACAATGTGAAGATAAGAGAAACTAAGGCTACCAAGTCTGCCATATTACCATTGTCTCAGTACCTCTTGGATCCACAAACCCAAGCTCAGCAGGCAAGGTTACTAGCAACTCTAGCTCTTGGTGATCTATTCCAGAATGAGGGCCTTGCTCGAAGTACTGATGCTGTTTCAGCTTGTCGTGCTCTGGTAAATGTGCTTGAAGACCAACCTACTGAAGAAATGAAAGTTGTAGCAATATGTGCTTTGCAAAACCTTGTGATGTACAGTCGATCAAATAAAAGAGCAGTTGCTGAGGCTGGTGGTGTTCAGGTTGTGTTGGATCTGATTGGTTCAAGTGATCCAGATACGTCCATTCAGGCTGCAATGTTTGTTAAACTTCTCTTTTCAAATCATACCATTCAAGAGTATGCTTCTAGTGAAACAGTTAGGGCCATAACTGGTAAGTTCCTTTTGGCTTTTATGCAGAATTTGCTTAATTTTGGTTGATCCATGGAATGATGCTTTTTTGAGTTGTGTTTTTTTGGTAAAAGGTGCAAATAACACTATACAATGCAAGTGTTCGTAGAACTCATCATTGAATAAGTAATCCAACCATTAGATTTTTTTGGTTTTTTAGTTTGTAGAATCAGAGGTGTGAGTTGTTGCTTGGATAACCTTTCCATTGAAGCAGATATTATTCTCTTTTTCTTTTTCTTTTTTAATATAAAAAGAAGAAATCTTAGTAGATTTTTGTGGTCGTGTAGCTGCTATCGAAAAGGACTTATGGGCGACTGGAACTGTGAATGAGGAGTATCTGAAAGCTCTGAATGCTCTTTTTAGCAATTTCGCACGTCTGAGAGCCACAGAGCCTGCAACACTAAGCATTCCTCATCTTGTCACATCCCTCAAGACAGGGTCAGAGGCAACTCAAGAAGCTGCCTTGGATGCACTCTTTCTTCTCAGGCAAGCTTGGTCAGCATGCCCAGCTGAAGTTTCTAGGGCTCAGTCAATTGCTGCTGCTGATGCAATCCCCTTGCTGCAATACTTAATTCAGTCTGGCCCACCTCGGTTTCAGGAGAAGACAGAATTTTTATTACAATGTTTGCCAGGGACATTGGTGGTCATAATCAAGCGTGGGAACAATATGAAGCAGTCAGTGGGAAACCCCAGTGTTTATTGCAAGCTTACGCTCGGAAACACTCCACCTAGGCAAACTAAGGTAAAATGCCTTATGATGTACTTTCCGATACTTTCTTTTTCTCTTCTTTTTATATTTTCAAGAGATATTCTTTTGGACAGTCTTCTTCTGGATTCATCATTCACTTGTATGCCACATAGAAAATTTGATTATGAGATTATGAATGCAAGACTGCAGCTAGTCTTTACAATGACGTATGCAAGAAGGAATTTGTATTTACTTTAGGTTTAGGCGAAATGATAGAAATTAAGTTTATTTTTATTTAATTTTACCTAATTGAATTGGTACGTAGGGATTTAATTAATCAACTAGTTTTTTATGATAAGTTTTGGTTTTAGTTATCATATCTTTTTTTGGTCGGGAAATTAGTTATCATATTATCCTAGTTTTTTTTTTTTTCTTTTTTGGCATTTTATTGTCTTGGGACTGCCTATATAAATATGCCCTCTGGTAATTGGATTTTAGTTTTGATATTGAATTGAGAATACTGACATAAAGTTGTCCTAATTATCCCTTGCTGTTCTAGAATTTTAGTTCTTTCTTTTTATTATTTCTCTTCTATTCTTCTACTCCATTCTACATCACTAAATCATGTTTTTAATTTTCATGCTAAAATTATTTACTGCTATGCAAAACTTGACTAACTGAAGTTCATTTCTAAAGCATTCTAGAAAATGTGTTGCCTAAATGGTGATCAATTAATTGAAATTTATTTTACTCTTGCCGCTAATTCTTGTTTGAGAATCTTGAAGCAACAAGACACCTCAAAATACATGTATCATGGATTTTTCTTGGTGGTTAGTTTTGAAATCATCCTGATTGGTTGATGATTATTATCTTTGTTGTATATGTGAACCATTTACTGCATTAAACGTAATAATACTATATCGTTATTGCAAGTAAAAAAAGAATTGTTGAAACTTTATTGATTATTTTGAAAATGTTACGAGTGTTTGTGGGGATATAGTTGTGCACGTTGTGTCTTTTCTCTGTCTCCAGTGATATTTGGCCTCGTATTGGTTCCATTTTAACTTCTCGCCATGAATTTCTGAATTTTTCAGGTTGTTTCCAGTGGCCCTAATCCAGAATGGGATGAGAGCTTTTCGTGGTCCTTTGAGAGTCCCCCGAAAGGCCAGAAGCTCCACATATCTTGCAAGAACAAGAGCAAAATGGGAAAGGTAAGTGAATAAAGAGATGGCCGGCATAGAAGCACTTCTCTTTGTAATCGTAGAAGATATTTTCTCATCTTACACTTCTCTTTATAACTGGTAACCAATTCTCTTTTGATATATCGACAGAGTTCATTCGGAAAAGTAACCATCCAGATTGATCGGGTAGTAATGCTGGGAGCAGTTGCTGGGGAGTACACTCTGTTGCCTGAAAGCAAAAGTGGACCCTCAAGGAATTTAGAAATAGAATTCCAGTGGTCTAACAAGTAACAACCATTATTGAGTTTTTGTTATTCTTCAGAAAATTGAATTATTAGGGGAAAACATGTTCAAAAGGGGAGTTCCTTTTTTCTTTTTTCTTTCCATTCTGGATTATTTATCATGTCAATGTACATAATGTCCAAAGATTTTGATTTTTGTCAACACTCCATTTACTTAGTCATTTGTGAATGTATTCTTTTATGACCTGTGGGAAAGATGTTAACTCTCCTTTGTTTTTGTGTGCTTGTCAATTTTAGAGGAAATAATGAAGTTGGTCATGGGTTTGGATATGCTCTTATTTTGATGTACTCTTCTATTTTATTGACTTGATATATAATAAATAGCAATGATTCAATGATTTGTTCACTTATTTTGTTGAATTTTTTCATTTGTGATGAGACTATTGATCCATTTAGGCATTTTATATCCAAGCTGCTTCCTCCTTCGGTTTATATATACCATGTTCATGAATTTATCTATTTATGCCCCTAATGTTCTCATTATATTCCTTAGGTAATGTTCCAAACACTCATTGAACACTTTCTAAATAAACCAATTTTTTAAATTTTAAATCAACCTGGTTGATGGTTCACAATATAAATGAGTGCTCGAACGCTCACATTATAAATCAACTTATTTTTAGTAACACGACCAGCAACATTTGTAATTTTTTTGTTTTGTCATTGTTTAAATTTTGTTAATTGTTGATGCTTAAAAAGGGTAGAGCACTGAACGTCGAGTCAAACCACGTGAATCCGTTGATTTCTCATTGAGAGGATGACACGTCGAAGTGGGGGGTAGGATTGGGTAATTGAGTCTGACTAGTGAGTAGAGGTAGAAAACGAATAACTAGTGTAATCATCATGGTTTAAATTTCGCAAATTTGGTCCTTATATTTTATGTCGTGTGTAATCTTAGGACATTCTACACAACATGAATTTTTTTCTCAAATAAAAAAGAATAACTAGTGTAAACTTGTAGGTTTTACTCAAGAATGACAAAAAATCATATATATAGCATTGACTTTGATTTTCAAACTGTTGGCGTGAGTCAACCTTGGTATTAATAGAAAAGATTTTATGGTATAATTATAAGTAATGTAATTAATCAGCAATTAGTGTAGATTATACATTTCCCTGTAATTACGTTAAATTTCCTGTATACATACCACCTCTGTGGTAATTGTGAATCAATCTGAAATCATTTCCCTGAAACACATTTGCTCATGGTATCAGAGCAGACCCTCCTTCCTCTCTGCTCATAAGAATAAGGGTTTGTTTTGTATTTTTCAGGTTGTTTTTTGATTCATACCTGGGATTCTTGGTTATCGATTTTTCCCACAAAAATCGTACATATTTGTGTGATCTCTAAAGTATTTGAGATTGCTCATTCCGTTGCAAATATCTACTTGTGACCAGCCGCCGCTTGACCCGCTCGATCTGCTGCTGCAAGCCAGCCACTGTGTGTGATCCAGACGACCCAGGCGCTGCATCTATTAGCGCTGCCATTGTTGGTTTGTTCACATGCAATCTCTGGTTTGCTCAATCAATCCATATATCCCTGTGTATTGATTACATTGATATTAATCCATATATCTCTGTGTATCAATCCATATATCCATGTGTATCTCTGGTTTCCACTGCTAACTTGGTTTGATTACAAAGAAAAAAGAGAAAAGAATATATATATATATTATTAGTTCCTTATTGCCAGATTGTTGACTTCTGATCATTCATATGGGTGATGCTGATGGGCCTTCTGATTCTCTAAAACCCGATCAGTACAAAGGAAAAGATGTAAATTATTCATCTCTTCCTCCCATGAACCCACAAGAGATGTCGTCCTTGATCACTCCTGAGAAACTCGATGACACTAATTACGTCGAATGGGCTTTCATTGCTCAAAATAAGATTCGTGGTAGGAAGCGCTGGGGTTTTATTTCCGGTTCAAAAGCATCACCAAAAGATGTGAATTATGAAGAATATGAGACATGAGAAGATGAAAACTGTATGGTGAAGTCTTGGCTCCTTGACGCCATGACAAAGGATGTTCGTTCAATATTTCTTCGCTTGGCTACAGCAAAAGAAATTTGGGATACGCTGAAACATACATTTTCAGTTACTCAAGATGCATCAAAGGCCTATCAACTCCATTGTCAGGTAATTTCTATTCAACAAAATGGAGGGTCAATTGTTCCTTCTTTTGGCAAACTTCAAAAACTGTGGCAGGATCTTGATGCTATTGAACCATGTACTATGGAGTGTAGTCGTGATATTGAGTGGTACACTACTATTGTGAGTTCTCATAGACTGTATGTGTTTCTGGCGGGTCTGGATTCTTATTTGGATGGTGTTCGAGCTCGGATTCTTGCTACGTCTCCTCTTCCCAATCTGCAGGCAGCCTATGCTATGGCATGTCAGGAGGCCAATAGACAGGATGCTATGCTTGGGACGGCACCAACTGATAGGGCTGTTATGTTGAGTCGACAGTCCTCTAACCGTTCTGATGCAAAGAAGGGACCCCGAAAGTGTACTCATTGCAAGGGTACCAACCATTTTGTGGATACTTGTTTTTAGCTATATGGTTATCCGGAGTGGCACCCACATGGCAAGAAGACTGCTCATTCTGACTCTGTGGTAGAGGAACCAGTTCCCCGAGGCCATTCTACTAGCACTTCCAGTTTTACTGCCAAGACAGGTATTTTTAGTTCTGCTTTGAGTACACCTGAGTTTACTTGTGATAGTGCACGGATAATTGATACAGGTGCAACGGATCATATGACTTGTGATCGTTATGTTTTTCAGCGTCTGTCTTCAAATTGTCCAAAACCATTTATCATAAATGCTAATGGTGTGTCTTCTCCGGTTGTTGGAGTTGGCACTGTGTCATTGTCTCCATCTTTGTCCTTAACTGATACTCTATTTGTTCCTTCCCTTAATTGTAATCTTTTATCTGTTAATCAGCTCACTCGGTCTTATAATTGTGTTGCCACCTTCTTTCATATTCACTGTTTATTTCAGGACATCCATACCAAGGAGAAGATTGTCAATGGTAAGCGAAGAGGTGGTTTGTACTATATGGACAATGTGTTACCAAAGACAGATGGGAGAGTTTTGTCTCATCATGTTGGTGGGAGTTCTTTAAAGAATAAAAAGGAAATCTGGTTGTGGCATCGACGGCTAGGTCATCCTTCCTTTGGCTATCTTAGACAATTATTTCCTTCCTTATTTGTTGGATGTAATATTTCTGATTTTCGTTGTGCTACTTGTGTTTTGGCTAAGAGCCATCATGCTACTTTTTCTTTTCATGATAATCGAGTTGGTAAACCGTTTAATCTAATACATTCTGATGTTTGGGGGCCTTCCCCTGTTTCTACAAATAATGGCATGCACTGGTTTGTTACATTTATAGATGACTGTTCTCGAATGACTTGGGTGTATTTTTTGAAATATAAGAGTGATGTGTGTTCGGTGTTCCAGTTGTTCCATCAGATGGTCTTGACTCAATTTGGTGTCTCTATTAAGACTCTTCGGTCTGATAATGGTGGATAGTATGTTAGTCGGGAGTTCACTTAATTTTTACAGTCTGCTGGTATCATCCATCAGACGTCTTGCTCTCATACTCCTCAACAAAATGGAGTAGCTGAGCGCAAAAATCGTCATTTGTTGGAAGTTACTCGGTCACTTCTTCTTGGTGGGCATGTTCCCTCTCATTTATGGGGTGATGCCTTGAGTTCAACAGTCTATTTGATCAATAGAACACCTTCGAGTGTCCTTGATTTTCGTCGACCCCTGGATGTGTTCTCTGATCACTGTAGTTTGCCATCTGTACTTCATCTGGAGCCTCGAATTTTTGGGTGTGTCGTTTATGTTCATCTCAATTCCCATCAACGCACTAAACTTGACCCACGTGCCTTAGAGTGTGTTTTTGTTGGATATGGACCTTCTCAGAAAGGCTACAGGTGTTATCATCCACCCACTAGACGGTTTTATGTGACCATGGATGTTTTATTCCATGAACTTGTCTATTTTTATTCTCGGGACATTACTGATTCTTCCCTTCAGGGGGAGACTATTAGTGAAGTACAGAATCGAGAAGATGTGGACTTTTTTGATGCATTTACTAGGAAAGAGACGGGAGGGACTGAATGTATTTCAGAGGAAAATTCGACTGTAGACACTACTGAAAATCAGACTCTAGAGGATCAATCACCCACTATTGTTGATGCAGAACATATGGTCCATGATAGTACATTACCACCTTCTTCACCAATAGAACCATTGGTCCAGTGTTCTCCTACTCCAATTGAGGTAATATCTAACCTTGATATAAATAGTTCTTCTAGTGTTGAGTCTATATCATCAAAATATCCACTCCCATCTCGTACTACTCGTGGTCAGCTTCCTGTTAGGTATGAACCTGATCTGAAAGCAACAGTCAAATATCCCATTAGTAAACATGTTTCATCTCATAGGTTATCCAAGTCATATGCATTTTATGTTCATCAATTATCTTATGTTTCTATCCCTAGTAAATTGCAGGATGCTCTAGCAGATTCTAAATGGACCAAGGCTATGATAGAGGAAATGGAAGCTTTGAACAAGAATGAGACTTGGGAACCTGTTCCCTTACCAAAAGGAAGAAGACTGTGGGATGTAGATAGGTGTTTGCAGTAAAACATAAGGCTGATGGGTCTATTGAAAGGTACAAAGCTCGGTTGGTTGCAAAGGGATATACTCAGTGTTTTGGCATAGATTATCAGGAGACTTTTGCACAAGTCGGCAAGCTCAACACTGTGAGAGTACTTCTATCATTAGCTGCTAACAAGAGTTGGCCTCTTCTTCAATTCGATGTTAAAAATGCATTCTTGCATGGTGAACTAACTGAAGAAGTATATATGGATCCACCTCCAGGTATAGCAGAATTATCGGGTACCAACATGGTGTGCAAGTTGAGAAAATCTTTATATGGGTTGAAACAGTCTCCAAGAGCATGGTTTGGAAGATTTTCTAAAGCTATGAGGAACTATGGCTACAAACAAAGTAATTCAGATCATACTCTATTCTTGAAGCGAAAGAAAGGTAAAATTACTGCTTTGATTATTTATGTAGATGACATAGTGGTAATAGGTGATGATGATGATGAAGAAATTCGTAATTTCCAGAAGTACTTGGCTACTGAGTTTGAAATGAAGCAGCTTGGAGACTTAAAGTATTTCCTTGGGATTGAGGTAGCCCGCTCTAAAAATGGAATATTTCTATCTCAACGGAAGTATATTCTTGACCTATTATCAGATACAGGTATGTTGGGGTGTAAACCTGTTGATACACCAATTGAGTAGAATCACAAGCTGTTTGAGTGCTTGAGTTCATCTCTTGCTGACAAAGGGAGGTATCAGCGACTTGTTGGTAAGTTGATATATTTGTCTCACACTAGGCCTGATATTGCTTATGCAGTGAGTGTGATAAGTAAGTTTATGCATGCTCCGTGCAAACCACATATGGATGCTGTGGAGCGTATACTTAAGTATTTAAAATCTGCTCCAAGTAAAGAGTTGTTGTTTTCCAATCATGGCCACCTAAATGTTGAGGGATATACTAATGCTGATTGGGCTGGTTCAGCAGATAATAGGAGGTCTACATCAGGATATTTTACTTTTGTAGGTAGGAATCTTGTGACATGGAGAAGTAAGAAACAACATGTGGTAGCCAGATCAAGTGCAGAAGCCGAGTTTAATGGTATGGCACATGGAGTATGTGAATTACTTTGGTTAAAAAGTTTATTAGCTGATTTGGGTTTTAAACCAAGAACTGTCATGAATCTACACTGTGATAACAAGTCAGCTATTGAAATCGCACATAACCCTGTTCAACATGATCGAACCAAGCACGTGGAAATTGACAGACACTTTATCAAGGAGAAACTTGAAGTCGGGATTATCAATTTTCCATTTGTAAGGTCTGAAGATCAACTTGCAGATGTGCTTACCAAGACAGTAGCGAGCAGGGTATTTCTTGACTCACTAGTCAAGTTGGCCATGTGCGATATCTATGCACCAACTTGAGGGGGAGTGTTGACGTGAGTCAACCTTGTTATTAATAGAAAAGATTTTATGGTATAATTATAATTAATGTAATTAATCAGCAATTAGTGTAGATTATACATTTCCCTGTAATTACGTTAAATTTCCCATATACATACCACCTCTGTGGTAATTGTGAATCAATTTGAAATCATTTCCCTGAAACACATTTGCTCACAAGAATCCAAAACGTTAAGTTCAAACCCTAGAAATTTGTGAGCCATAATTTTTCTAGCAAATAAACACGAAAATGAAAATTGAAATTAGTTTTAAAAAGACCATCAAATGGTCTTTCAATCTCCCAACAAAATTTTTCTTAAACATAAGAACCAAATTCACAAAATTTAAATCACGAGGACTCAATGTGATATCAGGTCAAAACATAGGGACCAAAAATATAGTTTATCCTTTATATTTTTTCTTTTTTCTTTGAACTTGTGTCTATTAATTTTTTTTTTTTAGAACAAAAACTGAATTTTATTAAGAATCAAAATCGATTATAGGATACCCAGTAAGTCACGCATGACCATCCTCTACCAAAAGAACATACTATATTCCTTCAACACAATGCGAGCAATCCTATTACACTATCTTGGCTGATAATAAAAACCCGAGAGATTGGCCGGCTAGAGGCAACAGTAATCTGACCTCTTATTTGATTGCTAATATATCAAAACAAGAAACCCCTTAATCTCTAATTGATAACGTAGGTTCTCTAATTGAATCGTAGCCATTTTTTATTTAATAGGAAAGCATGTAACATTTCTTCCTACTCACTTCAAGGCTATAGAATATGATGTAAGCTTAGAAAAATGCATGACCACAGCCATTGTGAGAGACATGATGACACTCAAACAAAACAAAAAAATTAGAGTTTATAAACTATAGATAAACCCTTTTAGAAAATGACAAAACCATCTCTAAGATCAAGAAATGGACAAACCCTATCTAAAATCAATAAATAGACTCTCCAAACTAAGACGGCCAAATTACTACCCTGCGACGACTTGAAATACCAAGATTATCGCATACAAAAATTAAGAGTTTTTTTTTTATATAGCGGCTAGGGTTTTGTAGTTGTGTTCATATTTTTTTATGCAAATGTTTTTTTTTTTTTTTTTTTTTTCAATAGATGTAATTCAAGGTTGTAATTGTTGGTTCGAACTCTAGCATGTCAATGATTTTTTGAATGCTCAACGCAAACATTTAAAGTGGAAGAACTTCGATTGTTTTTTAGCGCCTCTCCTCAATTGTCCACTTGTTTTTTCTTCTTTTCTTACAAATAAAAAAAATAATAAATATTTAAATATTTTTTTAGTTACATTAGAGGAGATTAAACTCTAAACTTATCATAATCATGCTCCATTATCCTGCCAATCCTCACAAAAAAATAGTATATATGACTGTAATACCATGTGGCATGATGACGTGGTGTTACCAATACATTTAGATTATAACACGTGTACGATTTTAAGGATATTTATTAGGATTTAGGGTTTTAGAAATTAATAATTGTATATGTGTTATAATTTAAGTGAATTGGTAACACCACATCATTATGCCACGTGTTGTTATGATCATATACAAGAATTTAGTCCTTATTATATTTTTTTCTTTGGACTGAAACTTTATGGATTTATTTTCTCTAATCGAAATCCTTTTACCACTGTCACGTCAAATAAATATGTCATCATTTTTTTATTTTTTGAGGGTATAGGGTACGGGTTCACCATATACCCTTATAAAGTGTAGAATAAGGTTTGTGGAGGTTGCATGTTAGGTTTTAATTCTAATAAAATAAAGTCGACAAATCAGTACCGAGGGCTCGAGGAAGAAGCAAAAATGCATTGCCGAACACTCAGCAATGACCAGCGAGTGTGGCGCCTAGTATGCGTGAAAAAAAGAAAAAGAAATTAATGGACCAATATTATATTTCATGGAATGGTTATAATATTATTGGAGTAGTTTGCCTTAACGAGTTGAGTAAAAAAAAAAGCTTTCTCGTGGTTATAACACTCTAATGACAAAGCGCCCGTTCACGGGTACCTTAGTACAAGATCGAAAAGAATGCATTGGATGGATGCCCGGGCATTGAGAAGGAAGGACGCTTTCAGAGGCGAAAGGCCATGGGGAGATACCGTCTGTGATCCATGGATCTCCGATCGGGAAACCTTTAGTTAGAATTTTAAAAACTATAAGGCTTTAGTCTGTAAAATGTAAAATTAAAAGATATGAATGGAAGTAGAGGTGTGTTTCGGCCGGATCAGATAAAAAATAAGGTGTTTCAATTCCAATCCAAAAAATTTCGGAATGGAATTTCAACATCTCATTCAGATTTGAAATTTTTTGAAACTTTTAGATAAACAATTGGAATTTTCACATTTTCGGCATTTTTTTGGAGCATCTTTGGATTTTTTTGTTGTGAATAATGATGAAATCAACAAAAAAAACAAAAAAAATCAAAAGACAATATATTCATGTGTTTCAATGTTTATATTAAAATGTAATTAAACTATATGTTCATTTTAAAAAGAAAATACAAAATATTAATTTAAATAACAATTAGAACCATACCATACCATAAAACAAAAATCTAAAGAAACAAGAAAAAAAAAAAGAAGAAATAATCTAGCAAGTTTTCATTGAATGGAAAAATAAGGAGGTAGTGCTTGCACTTGCTTTCATAAACTAAATAAATGGTAAAATATATAATATTAATATATTTTTTTGTTTTTCTGAGTATAATATTAATCTTAATATGGAATCAATTGGCACAATTTTGAAAAAATTTGATCGAAATTTTTTGAATCGGAATTCGGATTTGATTGGATTTTACAGAAACATTCTAATTCCAATCCAATTTTTTTTTCAAAATTTTTCAAATTTCGGCATTTTCGGATTTGATTAAGACGTTTCAAAATTGAAAATTTTCGGATCCAAATCGACACACCCCTATATGGAAGTCTTAGAGTTATTTTAAATATTTAAACAAAAACAACAAAAGAAGAGTGCTGCTATGTGCACACCCTTTTTTTTTCTTTTTGTACACCCCTCTTAAGAAAAAAAGTTAAATACAAAAATAATTCATAAACTTTACATTGATTCTCAATTTGGTCCACGAATTTTCTAAGTTGTACCAAAGTAATACAAACATTAACTTCCATCCAAAAAATTAACGGAACTGGTCACATGAAAATATGATGAACAGACTAAAATGCTCCTGAAAATGTAGTTACATGTTGTGCATATGACCAGTTTCATTAACTTTTTTAATACAAGTTAATATTTGTATTGCTTTGATATAACTTGAAAAATTTGTAGACTAAATTGACACTTTTTAAAGTTAATGAATCAAATTAAGAATCACTGTAAAGTTTGTGGACCATTTTTGTATTTAACCCTAAAAAAAAAAAACTAAAGTGAGAAGACACACACACCCCCTCTCTCTTTCTCCTTCCCTCTCTCCTCTCTCCCTTTTTCTACAAACACACCCCCTCCTCCTCCTTCCTCCCCCTTATTCCCCTTCCCATGTGCCCTCCCAGACCCACCAACCCAGCCAAGCCCGACCCACCCCTCCTCCTTTCTCCCCCCCGCCACCCCTTCATTCTTCCCCTCCCCCCGCGAGTCCGCGACCCATTACCCCTGCCAAACCCAACCCACCTCTTCCTCTTTCTCTCTCCCCGAAGGGTGCATGGGAAAGGAAGGAGGGGGAGGAAGGAGGAGAAGGGTGTGTTTGCAGAGAAAAGCAGAAAAGGAGAGAGGAGAGATGAGAATCTCTCTTCTCGCTTCCTTTCTTTCTCGAGTGGTGGTTATGGGTTGGGGTGGTTTAGGTTGTGGTTTGGCAGCGGGGTCTGGGAGGGAGGATGGTTGCTCGGGTTTTGGGGTTTCCAGGGGTGGGTTGATTTGTGTGGCTGGGAGGAAGGAGGGTTAGTGTGGGTCTTGGGTGGTGGTTGTGGGTTGTGGGTTGTGGTTCAGCAGCGGGGTCTGGGAGGGAGGAGGTTGCTCAGGTTTTGGGGTTTCGGGTGTTGGGTTGATTTGTGTGGCTGGGAGGGAGGAGGGTTGGGATGGGTCTCGGGTGGTGACTGGTGAGTTTCTGGTGGTGGTGGTGGTTGTGGGTTGGGGTAGGTCTCGGCTGGTGACTGGTGGATCTCGGGTTGTGGTTTTGAGTTGCAGAAGCACAATGGAGGGATGAGAGTTGATTTGTGTGGGTCTCGGGTGGTGGTTTTGGGTTGTGGTTCGGCGGCGGAGTGTGTGGCTGGGAGGGAGGGGGGTTGCTCGGGTTTTGGGGGGTGGCTGTTAGGTGGGAAATGAGAAGGGGTTGCTAGGTGGGGAAGAAGAACAATGAGTTGTGGATTTTTTGGGTTGATTTTTGTTTATGATTTTGATGGTTTTTTATTGATTTTTTGTTTGTTTATTTGTTTTTAATTGAATTATTGGTTTTTTTTTTGTTTTGTTTTTATAATTATTTTATTTTTAAAAGTTTATTTCATTTTTTAATTATTATTTTTGTTTATATGTCATTTTTTAAAGTCACGTCAATGTGCCACATAGACAATTAATGACCACTTAGACGGAAAAACTAATGAATGCATGAAATTGTAACAAAATAAAAATTGAGATACTAACTTACAACTCTTTAAATTTAAAGTACTAAATTGAAATATAGGTTAAATTTAATTTGCTCAAAAAAAAAAAAAAAGTGTGGAAATAGCACTCTTAAAAAAGAAAGAGCATGGAGGCAGTGGTCCCAGCCCAGGTGTCAGACACAGCGTCCCGTCCAATCGAAGCACGTCGTTTTCTCTGACACGTAAAGACTCCTGAGTCCACACTTAATTAATTAATCAATTAATGAAGTAATTAAGAATGATAAAACGAAATTTAACTTCTTTAATTAAGGTTCGCATTCCCATGGGATAGACCCGCCGTAGCCTATTATTAACCCATAGGCTAGCTCAAGCTGCGCACTGCTCACCCCCTCGTCCTCTTCCCCTCTTCTTCCCCTCCAACTTTACCTTTCCACTGGATTTGAATCTCTCTCTCTCTCTCTCTCTCTCTCTCTCTCTCTCTCTCTCTCTCCCTCCCATTTCAGATCTTCCTTAAGCTGGGGTTTCTCTCTCAGAGTCGCCATGGCGGCTCGATCTCTTACTCTGCTGCCTCTGCTTCTGGTGATGGCGTGCGTGCTTCTTCAGCCTCACAACGCGGTGGCGCTCACTGTCTCATCGAAGCTCATACACCGCTTCTCCGACGAAGCCAAGCCGCTTCGAGCTTCGACGACTGTGAACAACGCCAAGATGTCAGCTCAGTGGCCACAGAAGAACACCATGGACTACTACCACCTCCTCGTCAACAATGACTTCCAGAGGCAGAAGATGAAGCTCGGCTCTCATCGTCAGTTGCTTTTCCCCGTTGAAGGTAGCAATACGGTGTCGTTCGGCAACGACTTCGGCTGGTCTGTCTCATTTCACTTTAATCTTTGTTTCAAACTGTGCGTTTCTAATTTTACTTTTCGAGCATATAAAGAAATGAAATGATTTGATTTTTGTTGTAAATTTAGGTTGCATTATACGTGGATTGATATAGGGACGCCGAATGTTTCGTTTCTGGTTGCATTGGATACTGGAAGTGATCTGCTTTGGGTTCCTTGTGATTGCATACAATGCGCTCCCCTATCTGCCGCTTACTATAATGCTCTGGTACTCCACCTTTTTCCTTTAGTTTCCTGTTCACCATTCAAAATTTTATGTTTAGCTTAGCATTTGTTTAAGATTTTCTTCACTACTTGCAACTTAATGTGTATCCAAGATTGTTAGAAAGAAAAATTTGCATTTTCTTGGGAATTAAAGCCTCCCTTGGAGTTACCCCAAGTGGTGAGGGTGAGACGGGTAATGGGTTAGGATTAAGATGGGGCCGGGTTCGATTCCCTCGGCTGTAACAAAAAAAAAAAAAAATAATAATAATAAAAAAAATCCCCCCTTCCAACCCCAAAAAAAAAAAAAAAAGGAAAAAGAAATGTGAGGAATTCACTATAGACGGTCCACATACCCGTAGCTTGTTAAGTAATGGTCAATGTTTTGATAAGTAGACTCTTGCTGCATATGTTTCCGTGGAGTTAGTAAGTCTCTCTCTGCTAAGACTTGGTAACAGGTTTAGCACTTATTTCCGATAATTAATTGGCAGGTGCTCCCTCGTATTTGGGGCATCTATTATGCAGGATAGAGATTTGAACGAATACAGTCCATCTGGTTCAAACACCAGCAAGCATTTGTCTTGCAGCCATGAGTTATGCGCATCTGGTCCAAACTGCAAGAGTCCCAAGCAGCCATGCCCTTACACTATTGACTACTATTCAGAGAATACATCGAGTTCTGGATTGCTTGTGGAAGACATTTTACATCTTGCAGCAGGCGGTGATGATGTGTCAAACACTTCTATTCGCGCTCCTGTAATCATAGGGTGTGTTTTGTTTGCATTTTTTTCCTCATTAATTTTTCTAAATGTCTAAAATGATTCCAGAAAAGATTTAGGAATTTGTTTTTGGTATCAAATTTTATTTAACAGATGTGGTATGAAGCAAAGTGGTGGTTACCTGGATGGGGTTGCTCCTGATGGTCTTATGGGTTTAGGACTTGGAGAGATTTCAGTTCCTACTTTGCTTTCTAAAGCAGGATTGACTAAGAACTCATTCTCAATGTGCTTTGATGAGGAAGATTCTGGGAGAATATTTTTTGGGGACGAGGGTCCAACTACTCAACAATCTACATCCTTCCTGCCTTCAAATGGAAACTAGTAACTATCTATGCACCTATTTAATTTACAACTTTAAGTAATAATTAATATGTACCTGCCAAGGTAAAATTCTTGTAGATTCTGACACCTTCATTGTGTAATCGTTTGTTTTAGTGAAACCTATATTGTTGGCGTGGAAGCAAGTTGTGTTGGAAATTCTTGTCTTAAGCAGACAAGCTTCAAAGCACTGGTTGACAGTGGGACATCATTTACATTTCTGCCAAAAGAAGTGCATGATAAAATTGCAAAAGAGGTACATTTTCCATTAAACTCCAAGATCCAAGTTCATTATCTGCATCCCTGATATCACTGCCATTCTTTGATAGTTTGACAGGCGAGTGAATGCGACAATCACCAACTATGAAGGATCTCCTTGGAAGTACTGCTATAATACCAGGTGAGTTTTCTTAAAAATAAAGGCTTTTAGAGACACCCACGCCCCACTTCCTCCAGTTTTGTCTGTGTATGTGTCTTATGCTATTATTTGTGGCGGTTTTCCTGGAACAGTTCTCAAGAATTGTCCAAAGTGCCTTCTCTGACGCTTATGTTCTTGGCAAACAACAGCTACGTGGTCCATAACCCTGTTTTTGTGATAAATGGTAATCAGGTAGGTAAACTGTGCTTTTGAGATTTTTCAAGTGAATGTCAATTAACTTAAGTTTCTTTATAACTGTCAATATATGAATGACCCACTGAGTTCATGGGGCTAAATGCAAAGTACTCTAAACTTTTAAATAATATTACACAGTACGGCTAAATGGCTAATATGAGGGACAAGTGAGGGACAACACATCTAAGGGTTGGATTTACTCCAACCATGTATTAGTTTTACAAGAGTGTTAAATCCAACCCTTGGATGTGTTCTCCCTCACTGTCCCTCATATTAGCCGGACTATAATATTACATATAAAAAGGCCATAGTATGTATTTTGCTCAATATACATCTTTGATAGATTTCATTTAGATGAGTAATTTATATCAGTAAGAGATGGCTACTGCAGATAAAATCTTACAATTGAGGCCTTCCTGGTGCAGGGAGTTGTATTTTGTTTAGCCATACAGCCAGGAGATGGAGATGTTGGAACAATTGGACGTAAGCATGAATCTTCTCTCTAGCAAATTTGCAGTACAGTTCTTTTATTTTAATTTCTGCCCCTTTTTCCTCCTACATTCTTTTATTACTTGAGAATTTTCATGTGCAGAGAACTTCATGACGGGATACCGGATGGTGTTTGATAGGGAGAATTTGAAGTTAGGCTGGTCACGCTCAAATTGTGAGTGATCTGGTTTTCTTGAAATATTATGGATGTTTCCCACTGGTTACAGTGTTGGCTACAAATTGGTTGTCCTTGTGTTATAAATATGATGAGTACCATCTGTCTGACCTGAAAGGGTTGCCGATATCGACCTGGAAGTGATATGCCAATAGCTAATTCCATTTTATTTCATCTAACTATATGTTTGTCTAATGGCTACTATATGTTTAGTTCAAGTCACTGGATTAGGATAAAGTAGGAAATAAAAACTGCAACTCTATGGTGTTGCTGTTTAATTAATGATGTAGAGCTATTTTGTCAATATTACCAACACATTGCAGGCCAAGATCTTAGTGATGCTAAGAGTATGCCCCTAACACCTCCTCCAAAAGGCACACCATCAAATCCCTTGCCAACAAATGAGCAGCAGAGCACTCCTGGTGGGTTTGCTCCGGCTGTTGCTGGAAGAGCTCCCTCGAAACCATCAGCTGCAGCACGTCGGCTCATTGCATCCCAGTTTTGTTTGTTGAGATTGCTGCCACTACTACTGCTTGCAATATTTCATATTGCCTTCGTCTGCTAGGAGGATGTCATCATATATCTTCAAATCTATGTAGTCTTACATGTAAATGCAGGGTTTTCCTCTTTATTTATTTTCTCCTTTTTCTTTTGTGCCCTGTAATACATAAATATAGAGCTGGACTGTAATCCATTGGCGTCAGTGTTTTTCCTTATCATGTGTCATTGGATTGTTTGGGGCTTGTAGGGACATGCATTGTAGTTAGTGTTTGTTTTTATTAATATATATAATATTCCTTAATTTTGCCCATATCAATCTCCCAACTTTTTCCTTCCCTTGCCTGCCTTCTTTTCTCACCAATTCTTTTATGCTATTCTATTGGTACATTTACCCTCTCTGCCAAGCGACTGTATTATTGCGTTACTGGTTATACTTTCAGAGCAAAATAATTGAGAAATTATGCATTTACTGGGAAAAAAATTGAAGTTAAATAATAAATAAAGAGGGGTTTCTCCACAAAAAAAAAAAAAAAAAAGAAGAGGGGACTAATGGATCTTGTTTACCACTATTCTTTTTGGGCTAATTAAAACACTATCTAATAAGAAAAATATTATATGCCGTAGTGCATCTGTGCATGTGGCTCGTTCTCTTTTCCCTCCTTTATTCTCTCATAATTTTTTTTTTAAGCAAACAACAATTTTGGTCTCTGTAATTTAGTGGTTGTTTCAATTGTTTCCATTAAGTCTTTGTAGTTTTGAAATTGTTTCAATCAGATTCAAAACTAGATTTCTATCAAGTTTTTAGATATAGAACCGTTAATGTAGGGGTATAATGGTTATAGAACAAAAAGATTATTATCTTTGGCTTTTGATTGAAACATTTATACTTCTAATTTCAAGGTTCAACCATTTAAAAACTTGATGAAAATTTATTTTGGACATAATTAAAACAATTTCGAAACTATGAGAACTTAATTGAAGCAATTGAAACAACATAGATAAAATTGAAATAACCACTAAACTACAGAGACCAAAATGGTGGTTTGCCCATTTTTTTTTGGTATCGATCACGTACATGTAATACTCCTACCCAAAGATAAGCCCAATTCTCTTTGTCTTTTATGATGTATTTTGGATGGCGGATGCCCTAGCTGGTTGTATGCTTGTATCCTACCCTTGAGGATGGATTGATTTATGGCCAAGTGCCTTAATGAGAGTTCTCTCATTTCTGATTAAAACTAAGTTATGTTGAAATGAATGTGAATTACATAATAAGAGAAGCTACTCTTTATTGTACTGTATCAAAACTACTCTTTACTTTAATGACTTAGAGAAAATCTAGCAAAAGATTGCATTACTTAACGATTATAACGAATTTATGTCACATTTATTTGATTACATTAGAGAGAATCGAACTTTGAACCTAGCATAATTCTAACTAATCTCAAAAGGTTGATTTATGTCATTTAGGACATACTTTGATGGTTGTCTTAGTTTAGGATACATATGTCAAAGTGTATTAATGTAGGACATATACTTATACATTGTGTTAATATAGGTCAATTAGTAGATTCCGTCATGACAGACGTTAAAAAAAGTCACGTGACCTTTTTGCAGGGTAAAAAATTGTCATTTAAAAAATAATAATAAAAAATAAATAAAAGATTAAAACAAAAAACCAAGATCTTTTACAAAAAAAAAGGAAACAAAAAAGAAACAAAACAAAAAAACAAGAAAAGAGAAAAAAGAAGAAGAGGAGGTGCAGATCGCACCCCTTCCCCACCCATCACCTCCGGTGGCAGCTCTACTCGCCGACGCTGCCTCAGCTTTCCTATCTCTCTCTCTCTCTCTCTCTCTCTCTCTATTTTTGTCTCTTTCTCTCTGTTTTGGGGGTGAGGATGGATTCGACCGGGGCGAAGAATTGAGGTGGGTTTGGTTGAAAATTGCGTTTCCGGGAATAGCCTTGAGGTCATAGTTGGAAGAGGAGCAATCTTTGAAGACATGAGTTTTAGGGCTTAGGGATTTGCTTTTTTGTTGTTGGGTTTGATCTGGGAGATCGATGGAGGTGCTGGTGGAGGACTCGGCCGGAGCTAAGAGGCATCGTCGCTTCCTGGAGCTCGTCCATGCCACCGTCTCTTTGCTAGGTCTTTTCCCACAGTTTTGCTGCCGCCACAATTGACATGGGATACTGGGCCACTAAGATATATAGATCACTTAATGGATGGGCTATTACTTATTGGGCTATTGAATATAAATGGGCTGCTAAGATAGTTATATGATAGAATGGCTATTGGGATATGGTTAAATACAAAAATGGTCCTCGAACTTTGACTAGTGTCTCAAGTGGTCCACAAACTTCAAAACGTGACAAATTTGCCCACGAACTTTTCAAAGTGTATCAAGTAAATACATATCTTAACTTCCATCCAATCAGTTAACGGAAGTGATCATGCGCACTGCACATGACCACTTTTATAGGGGTATTTATGTCCATTCAGACCCCTTTGACCAATCTCCCACTGTTGTGCTATAAAGAAGAAATTATGCCACACTGTTGTGCTAGATCTGTCAACCCAATCTGCCAAAAATGAAGGGGAAATTGGAGGAGGGAAATGGTGGGAAACGAGAAAAATGAACTGGGACATGATCAAAGCCACCATGGTAACTGTGGTATCAGCTCTAAGCAACAAACTAACTAGTTGTTGGGTTTTCCTGGTCTGGTGGATGTAGAAAGGTCTTTGAAAAGGAAGCTTTATGACATAATTCTCATGGCAGGGTGTGCATTAGCAATTCACTTATCACGCCCATGTATTCGGTACCATTTGAAGATTTGATTAAGCATTTATAGAGTCCGGCTTGCATACTTATCTTTTCCAACAAGGCCATGTCAACCCAAATGGATGCATCAGTCTTCCCCATCACGGATGCGCTCTAGTGTAATGGATTAAGCATTCTTGTATCACTTGCTTGCTATGTGATTATTATGAAGATGTTCAGTTATATAAACAACTTGTTCGGTAATTGGTTACGTTTGCATAACATTTTGTAAACCTTCCTGGTCATTTGAAGTCATGGATATGGAATTGGAATTACAAACTGTAATTTTGTTTGCTCAAATAGTCTGCAACTGTGGACTTACAAACTGTAGTTTTTGTCAAATTCTTATGAACACCATATTATTAGTGTTGATCACGAACAATTGATATTGTTACTTGTTCATGTCACAAATGAGCTTTTTGATAATAAATGTGAAGTGAATTGACAAAGTAGGGTTGAGGGTGTGTGCAAACCTCCTCTGCTATAATACCATCAGTAAGGAAAAGCTCTTCCATGTAGGAACAGACTCCAAGTGATTTAGCACAACAATGTGTAAGGAGATTGGTCAAAAGGGTCTGAATGGACATAAATACCCCCATAAAAGTGGTTACGTGCAGTGCACATGATCACTTCCGTTAACTAATTGGATGGAAGTTAAGATATGTACTGACTTGATACACTTTGAAAAGTTCGTGGGCAAATTTATCACGTTTTGAAGTTCATGGACCACTTTGAGACACTAGTCAAAGTTCGAGAACCATTTTTGTATTTAACCCTATTTCCATTTTCTATATATATTTCATACAAGGGTGTGTAATGGGACATGAGAGAATTGATATTTGTTTTTAGTATTTCTCTTCTTTAGCTTTCTGTTAGTAAACTGATGGGGGAACCCATCAATTGGTATCAGAGCCACCACATTCCGACGGGAACTGTGGAGGTGCCCGGCGGCGGGTTTTTCATGCATGCCAATCTTTGGGGCTTTTCAAGCTCTTCCTCTTCATTTTCATGATTGTTCATTCTCTTCCTCGTTCACTCTACACACATCCCCCACACAGCCACTATACAACTCTCCTCATTATTCCACCCAAGCTCAGACCACCATTCATGGTTACTCAGTTATCAACGGGCACATTTTCCCTCACCAATTCCCATTTGCTTTTTAGGCTCAACACCACCACCACCAACTACAATATGCCACCACACCCCTTTCATTCACTACCTCAGATTACTCAAGTTATTCCCAATAAGTAATAGCCCATCCATTAAGTGATATATATATATATATATATCTTAGTGGCCAAGTATCCCATCAGTTGAATTAAGTCGCTGGCGAGTAGGCCCTTGAGGTGGGTTAGGCGGGGTGGGGAGAGGGAGAATTAAAGAGACGGACATAGAGGGAGAGGGATAGAGAGAAAGAGAGAGAGAGAGAGAGAGAGAGAGAGAGAGAGAGAGAGAGAGAGAGAGAGAGAGAGAGAGAGAGAGAGAGAGAGAGAGA
>QANW01006939.1:503958-523342 GCA_003254865.1 Dryas drummondii
GATTTGAGATCATACCTTTTTTTTTTTTGTTATTTGTTATTAATTTTAATACTTTTTAGTTTTACCTTTTTTAATTAATTGTTAATTTGAATTTTTTTTAATTTTATCCTTTTTTTTAATAATTTTAATTTTAATTTCTTTTACTTTTAATTTTTTTAGTTTTTAGTTTAAAATTTTTTAGTAGTAATCTTTTTTAGTTTATAAATTTACTATTTTATAATTTAGAAATAGAATTAAAATTGTATTTAATATGAAAAGACCAATTTATCTATCATTTAGACGGGTTAGTAACAAAATTGACGGTTGGTACTACGTTGATACAAACCATTAATAAGTGTTCTACATTAATACACTTTGAAATATATATCCTAAACTAAGACAAACATCAAAGTATGTGTCATAATGAGAAAAATAACCCTATTTGAAATCCCTTGCAGTATAACTACAATAGTTATATTCCAATGGGATGGCAACTTGGTTTCTAGAATCTGTTGGAAACATACAAAGATGTTCAGTTTTGTCATTTTATTTGTCTGTTTGCAGTTTTTAGCATATAACAATCATACATTGATGTTGTCGAACACTCGAACCACCAAATGTCCAACTTGGCCACTGATTATACATACTATAGGATGACTGGACCTTCATGTATATTAAACTAGCTTCTTGGCACTGCATGCCAAGATACTCCTTTTTATTGTGCATGTATCTGCATGTAAACATATTTTTTTATGAAAAAAATCATACAAATATAATTTTTTTTTTACATAAAAATATTTTTTTGTGAAGTTGTGATCACATTTATATGAATGATATATTTAAGTAAAAATAGGATACCGATTAAGACATATTTAAGAAACAAAATAAATTAATATATCTTAAAAATTGCATAGAAATGAGATATTGAGAGAAACTAATATAGATACTATCATACTACATTGAATTTTAAATTGTCAATTTAATATAGTGATGACTCATCTAATACTCCATTATTTAATTTTTTTTGCTACTAACGTGGAGCATGCGGGCTTTCATAATTTCAATATTGTTTCATTAGGTAAGTTGTTCCTCTTTCATTTTGGATATTTATTTTCCATTTTATTGTTGTCTTGAAAATTTGAAAAATTAGTCACAATTTATTTTATTTAAAGAATTTTAGACTACTTTTTTAAAATTTAGAAATCTAAACCTCGAGTAGTAGTCAAACTCTCATCGAGAAGTGCCTAAACCCTCCTCGATTTGTGCTCATAGGGAGTTCGAGCATTTTTGGATGAGAGCTAGAGCACTACTAAAGGGTTAGACTTCTAATTTTTTTTTTTTTAAATTGTGGTTAAAAGTTTTAAGTAAAAAAAAAAAAAGAAGAAAAAGTTAACTTTTAAAATTTCCCATTTTAAATTTTTGCATATGCAGGTCGGGTTTAATAATCATATATGAATCATATGATGATACTACCAAATTCTAGTTACCTACGTTTGCCGTTGCTCAACATAATTTTAATTGTAGCTATAAGCCTATAATACAACTAGTTAACTTGTATTGGATAAGTAAATTTACTACAAATATAAGTGCCTTCAATGTGGAAGGAGGAGATCGCGAGCTCAAGGTCAGCCATGGAAGGTGAGGGTTAATGGTTAGGCCATAGAAGGCGAGCTCAATCAAGATCAGCCATGGAGATCCCGAGAACACACAAATGGATTCTCCAATTCAAGCCATGTGCCTAAACCCACTCTTCTCCTTCAATCGCCTAATCCCTGATGAGTTCCCCTGCGCACTGCAACTATCTAGATGGATATTTCAATATTTGGTTTATGTCCATTTATGTATTTTCCTTTATTTCCAGCTTGTTAGTCAATTAGGTGATGTAAGAATGGCATAGCTAAGTGGCTGTTGCTTATTGTTTTGGTTGCTAATGGATCCTTAATTAGTACTAAGGGACACATTGCTGTAGTTTGTTTGAATTTGCAGGGGTGTGAATTCCAAGCAAATTTTTATTTCATGCCAATTACCGGTTGTGAGGTCTTACTCAGAGCTGCATGCCAATTACGGATCTCATTTTTTGGCAAAAAAATAATAACATGTAGTCTTGTAGGCTTGTAGCCCAATAACTCAAAGCCCATTAAGCTATACTAATACCCAATAGCTCAATAAGGCTAACTGCTCAGTCTGCTTAGTGCTTACTCTCGTCACTCCCTTTCTTCCTCTCTGGTTGCGTTGCTGCTCGGTGCCTGCTAGTAGCAGCTCAGCTGCTTGCTCATCTTTGATCTCTCCTTCTTGTCTTCTCAATCACTCAGCCGGCCAGCCACAAAGTCTAAGTGAAAGGTAAGTACCTCTTTAACTCCTTTTGAATCTCTAAATTTAGAGTTAGGTACGTTTTTGATTTAGGGTTCTAAATTTTTAATTTAGGGCTTTCAATTTCAATTAAGGGTTCTAAAATTTGAAGTTAAGGGATGTTTGAGTTTGTTATAATATGTTATAGAACTAATAATTTTTTTAATTCTAATATTTCACACATTATTTACAGTTTAGTATGTCAAGAAAAAGTATTCTTTCTTTTTTCAAGAAAAAAGATCAACCATCAACATCAAGTGAGCATGCTTCTCCGACTATAAGTGATGCTCCAATTTGTGATAATGAGTCACCTTATAAATTTCAAAGAGTCAAGCCTCAAAGAGATATGTCTCAAGAAGTAAATATAACCAATTTTGAACGTGATCCGGGAAAACGTAGAGCAATATCGACATATCCTATTAATGATCATGATAATGTTCAAAGAGCATACTTGCTTAATGGACCTTATCAACCCAAATTAGAGGAGTATCCATGCACCGTATATGGAGATCAATATCGTCGGTTTCAATACAATTGGTTCAAAAAATTTCCTTAGCTTAAGTATTCCGTAGAAGAAGACAAGGCATATTGTTTTCCTCCATGCTTCCTTTTTGAAAGTGATACATCATGTCATACTCTATTCACTTTTGAAGGGTTTGATAATTTAAAGATAGTCGGTAGGGCTAATTGTTTCTTTCAAAAACATGTTGGGCTTCTAAATTCACCACATAGTATTAATGTGCAAAGTTAGTATAGCTTAAGCAATGCACGTGGGCATATAGACAAAGTGATGAATCCACAACCACCACAAATGGTGACACAAAATCGGTTGCGGCTTAAGGCCACAATAGAGACCATTAGATTGATTGCCAAACAAGCACTTGCTTTTAAAGGCAATGATGAATCCATTGAATCATCCAATCGTGGAAATTTCATTGATTTTTGCTAAAATATTGTACTAGTTTGAATGAAGATCTTGCAAATGTTGTCTTAGAGTGAGCTCTTGGAAATGCCAAATATGTTTCACTCAAGATCCAAAAGGAGATTTTGAATATTTTTGCTAACAAAGTGAGGAGTAAGATTTGTGCGGAGGTTGGGGATGCCAAGTTTTGTATTATTGTTGATGAAGCATTTGACGAATCTAGTAGGGAACAAATGACTATTATTTTAAGATTTGTTGATATTGATAAGTTTGTTAAAGAACGATTCTTTCATGTTGTACCTTAACTCTTAAAAGTGAGATAGATACAATAATTGCTCAATACAACCTTCAAGTAGAAAATATGCGTGGTCAAGGATATGATGGTGCTATCAATATGCGAGGTGAATGAAATGGATTAAAAGCATTATTTTTTAAAGATTGTCCATATGCATATTATATACATTGTTTTGTTCATCGTCTACAACTAGCTTTGAATGCAGCAGCTCAAGGTGTGCATGATATCTACTTATTTTTCTTATTGTTGAATAATATTATGAATTTGGTTGGTTCTTCTGCGAAACGTGTTTCTGAGTTAAGGTCTACTCGAGAAGAGGAAATTACAAGACAACTAGAAGATGAAGAACTTGAATTTGGTTCAAGGACTAATCAAATTCATACTTTGTCATGACTTGGAGCTACTTGTTGGAGCTTTCATTTTGGTGCTATTAGGAGGTTAATGGTTTTGTACAATGCAACTAGTACAGTTCTTGAAAGCATGAAGCAAAATTGGCTCAAGTTTAAAATACGTGGGAAAGCTAAAGGCATGAGGATATTTCAATTTGTGTTTCACTTGCATTTGATGAGTAGAGTTATGAGAATCACTGATTTGCTTTGTCAAACCTTGCATAATCAATCTCAAGACATTATAAATGCTATGAACAAAGTTTCTAGTTCAAAATTGAGAAACAGTGGTCGGGATAATTTTATTAGGAATGTGCTATCATTTTGTGAAACAAATGGCATTGATGTCCTAGATTTGAGTGCTCGCTATATGGAGGGTACATGTCGTTCTTATCAACAACAAGATTTTATCACAGTTGCGCATTATTATTATTTTGATATCTTTAATGTTGTAATAGATTTTCAGTTGATGAAGTTAGATAATAGATACAATGAGGAAACAATGGAACTCCTTAGCCTTGGCTCAGCATTGGATCCTCGTGATGGGTTCAAATCATTTGATATTGACAAAATATGCAGTTTGGCTGAGAAATTTTATCCTCAAGATTTTGGTGAGCATGAATTTATTACTTTAAGAGAACAGTTGGAGCATTATGAGTATGAAGCTCTTGAACTTTCACAATTTTAGACTGTGTCCTTCATTTCTGAATTATGTCATGAACTTGTTAGAACAAGAAAATCATATTGGTTGATCGAGAGATTGATTCGTCTTGTGTTGACTTTTCATGTTTCAACCGCAACAACTGAGTGAGCATTCTCATCCATGAAACAAAAATCGACTTGGAAACAAGATATGTGATGAGTTTCTTGTTGATTTTATGGTTATCTACATTAAAAAAAATCTCGTTGATACTATCAGTTATGATTCTGTTATTGATGATTTTTATGTTGTGAAGAATCGTAGAACACAACTTAAGTAGATATATTTCTTGTTGTTTATTAATGAAATTCACTTGTACCGTTGAGTTTTCTTTGAATAAATTGCATTTTAGATCAATGAAGTGTTTTAACAGGTTATTGAATTTGGGAAATGTTATAAAAACAAACGATAAGCTGCCGAAATTTCCGTAGCCTTAAAGTTCAATCCACCCCATTTTAAATTCCTGGGTTCGTCCCTGAGGGAGATATTATATGGAATTTTGAACTTCTCTCTATGAAATTTATTATTGGGCAACATTCTTATACACCACATGGTTTGGCTTCTTCTGATGCATCTCGGGTTCAATGCCACACAATGACTCGCTTATTGAGTTATGAAAAACAAGCTTTTATTGCCCAACTCCAACCTATAATTTCTGCATCCCAAAACCCAGTATTACACCCATCCATTCAACAACTCCTAGATACCTACTCTGATCTCTTTGCCACACCTCAATCACTCCCTCCTACTCGTTGTCATGACCATAAAATCCCTCTTCTCCCCGGTATAGCTCTAGTAAATGTGCGGCCTTATAGATATCCTTATTTTCATAAGAGTAAGGTGGACAAAATTGTCAAGGAGTTATTAGAGAGTGGAGTTATCCGTCCAAGCATGAGTCCCTACTCTTCTTCGGTGTTATTGGTCAATAAAAAAGATTATTTTTGGAGGATGTATGTTAATTATAGGGACTTAAATGTTGTTACTGTCAAGGATAAATTTCCAATTCCAATGATAGATAAACTTTTAGATGAACTTCATAGGGCGTATGTTTTTTCGAAATTGGATTTGCATTCTGGATATCATCAAATTCGTGTGCACCCAGATGATGCGGAGAAGACTGCTTTTTATACCCATGATGGGCATTTTAAATTTTTAGTCATGTCATTTGGCTTAACAAATGCCCCTTTTACTTTCCAATCTATGATGAATGACATTTTCCAGTCACATCTTCACCGATTTGTTTTAGTCTTCTTTGACGACATCCTCATTTATAGTTCCAACCTGGAGGACCATCTCCAACATTTAACTATGGTCTTTGACGCCCTTCGCTCTCATCAGGTTAAGCTCAAATTGAGCAAGTGCGTTTTTGGCTCTTCTAAGGTTGAATATTTAGGACATATTATCTCCAATCAAGGAGTTGGAGTCGATCCCACCAAAATTAATTGTGTTCGCCACTGGCCCCGACCCAATTCATTGAAGAGCTTGAGAGGATTTTTGGGTCTCACAAGCTATTACTGTAAGTTTGTTCAAGATTATAGGGTGATTGCTAAACCGCTTACTGAGATGTTAAAGAAAGCCAATTTTCGCTGGTCTAGTGCATCTGAGGCGGCCTTTGAGAAACTCAAATTGGCAATGACTTCTACCCCAATCCTTGCTTTATTAGATTTCTCTCAAGAGTTCTCAGTAGAGTGTGATGCTTCTAGTACAGGTATTGGGCTGTTCTCAGCCAAAATGACCATGCCATTATATTAGTTTTTTAAGCAAACCTTTAGCTCCAAAACACTTGGCCTTGTCTGTCTACGACAAGGAAATGCTTGTTGTCGTATTTGCAGTGCAAAAGTAGTGTCCTATTTTTTAGGTGATTACTTTAAGATTATCACCAACCATTGTACTACCAGCACTTTTTACAGCAGCGTATAATGTACAACCCCAAACCAACAAAAATGGTTACCTAAATTATTGGGGTATGACTATACAATTCATTATCATCTGGGGCTTATAAGTAAGTACCAGATGCTTTATCTCGTTAGGCAGATTTGCTCACTCTCACTGGCACTTCTATATCACTCATAACTTATGTTGATCAAATCCAGCAAGCTTGCCTTTACGATGCAGATGCTCTTGCTCTTTTGGCTGCTTTACATGCTAATCAACTTGTTAAGTCTGGTTTTTCTTTTAAAGATCAACGAATTTTCTATAAAGATCATTTATATGTTCCCCTTCCTCTCATTGGAGTCAGAAGCTCTTGCTAGAATTTCATGGGGGTAGTATTGGTGGTCATTCTGGGTATTTACGAACATATAAACATCTCACTTGCAATTAGGGGTGGGCGCGGTGCGGTTTGGCCCGGTTCACCCCCAGAACCGTGCGCTTCGCCGGACGTCCTTATACGGTGCGGTTCGATGCTAAAAACTGGGAAGGAAGGAGAAAAACTAAACCATTCAAGGAGCGGTGCGGTTCTCCATTACGGTTCTGGGCCTAATGGGCTATTATTTAGATTGGCACTTTTGGGCTTCATATTTGTTTTTTAATCCTAAGCCCAATTATTTTAATAATGCAAACCCAACCTTATTAACAAGTTTTGGCCCAAAAATAAACAAGTTTACAAGTTCATTCAATGAATTTAACCAAAAAGACTCACACATTGAACTTTGTTTAACTTGCTTACCTGCTTAGTGCTGAAAACTTAAAAGTTAAAAACAAATACAATTATACAATCAATGACTACAACTACAAGTTAATGAACATAAAAATGTGTATAAAAAATATATAAAAATGGTATAAATATGTATAAAAAGAATATAAAAATGGTATATATATATAAATGGTATAAAATATAAAAATATATATTTGTTTTATTTATGCGGTGCGGTTTGGTTAAATGAAGTGTGGAACCGAAATTGAAACCGGAAGGAACCGGTGCGGTTCGATTTTCTTTGTGGTGTTGACTTCTTTTGGTCAACATAGTTTTTTGCGGTGTTTTACTGGTGCGGTCCGGCCAGTTTTGGCGGTGCACGGTTAAAATGCCCACCCTACTTGCAATTTTATGTGACTCGAAATTAAAAAGGATGTTTAAAAGTTTGTGGCAAAATGTGATATGTGTCAGCTTCAACACTATAAGGCTCTTCATCCTCATGGCCTCCTTCAGCCCTTGCCAATCCCAGATGGCGCATGGCTGGACATTTCAATGGATTTTATAGAAGGTCTTCCCTTCTCTGCTGGCAAGAGTGTGATCTTCGTTGTGGTTGATCATTTAACCAAATATGGTCATTTGCTTCCATTTTGTCACCCTTTTACTGCTAAATAGATGATTGAGGCATTTGTGAAAGATGTTTTTTGCCTCCATGGCATGCCACGTACCATTGTGAGTGATTGGGGTCATGTCTTTCTCGAATAAATAGACAACAAATTTATTTTATAAAACATTGAAATGATTGTAATGATAATTAAATTACTAAATAACTTTTGATTAATTTGAATGATTTACTGCAAGGATGAACTTTGAATGCAAACACAAAAAATGAACGGTTCAAATTATGAGATCACATTGTATAGTGGGCCTAAAAGGGTTGTTAGCACTGTATTATCTTATTAACCCGCTAGCTCTAGAGCAGTTTTGTAGATAATTTTAAGGGACTTTTTTTATTTAATTTTAAGTTTTTTTCATTTGAAAATTAGTTGTTTGCTATCTTACCTTCATATAATAAATTTTTGTATACGTTAATATTTTAAACAACCGTGAGCAGTCATTCTCTAGAGGCTAGAGCGGTTAACCGCAATTTTTTTTTTTCATGGTTCTATGTACCGAGCGCTCGTTAGTGAATTTTCTTCTTCTCCAAGCTTTCGGCATTTGGTTTGTTAGTTTTATGTTAGGCTAAAATCAAACATGCAACTTCCACAAGTCATTCTACACCGTAAAAGGATATGTGGTGAACCTATTGGCAGAGGTTGTAAAAAAAGAGGTGGAGGAAGCAGCGCCGAGTAATGCAAGAAGCGCTTATATGTTATTAAAAAAATCAATGCGGAGAGATCAGCGCCATTCCTGAATGCTTGGACTATAATAGACTAGTGACTAAGTGAGAGGGATGTCTTCACTCCCAAAAAAAAAAAAAAAAAAAACTTATTATGGATGTATACACTTTGTGTGCCTATGTCTCTCTCTTATGTAACTATTACGTGATGAGAGAGATATACACATAAAATATATACAGCTGTTACATAAAAAAATTTCTCCTACATTCGGACGTACCAAACACACTCTAGTTGATGCAGAACGGATGACGGAGAAGTTTATGCAACAGCTTGATCGTTGCAAACCCAAGAAATTTGGAAAATGATTTCTACTAGTCGGAGGGTTTGGCTCTGAAAGTGGCACTAATGCATATCGTTTCGAAGGGAATCGCGAGACGAGTCAAACTCATAGTAATGCTATGAAGTATGGGCTTTTTCGGCCTTCTGAGGTCGTTTAGGGCCTCAAAACTGCATTTTAAAATTTCAGACATTTTATTTATTTTTGTTTATATTTTATTTGGGTTTGTAATTACCCATGGGCCTTAATTATATGGTTGCTTGCGCCCTAGGGTTTCTTTAAGCGTACTTAAGCAATTTTACAATTGATAGCCGAAGAGGCTATTATTATTTTTATCAAATTAATTATTGAGATTTTCTCTCAATTTCTTGGTGGATTCCAGGGTCCTTGTTCTTTTAAGTGTACGCTTGTAAGCCTTGGCTGATTGTACTGCATCACTAGCATTAATATCTGTTTGACTTAATGTATTAGAAAGGCCATAATTAACCTACTTGTTTCATGTCTTTAAACCTTGACTATGGATCGTATATATTTCACTAGGAGTAACCATTTAAGAGATGCCCTGGCCAAAAAAAAAAAACCCATTTAAGAGATGCACGGCTGATTTTTGTGTGCTTTTACGTAGATGTTGTATTGGAATTTAAAGATTAAGCATTTTGTGTTTAGGGTTCAGTATTTAGAATTTAAATTAAAAAAATAATTATATAAAAGTCTAAAAATATGTAACTTTTTATTGTATCAAAAGTACAAGATCGATCAACATAAAAAAATTTATGAAGAGTCCGGCCACACTCATTTATTTTTTGGTACGTACGATTGTAGGTACACATGTGGCATATATGGGGTACGTTTACTTTTATAGTGTTCTGCTTTCTGTTGAGCTCTTTTTTGAGTGGGCATTTAGTCTTGGACTCATGCACCATGAATGAAGACAATGCATGCAGAATAAGGTGGACTGAATGAGGAGATAAACAATTGGCCTTTGGAACCCATCTTCCCTCCACATTAGAAAGTTTTTCCTTTTGACAAACAAAGAAAGGCCAAAGGGCGGGCAACCCAAAAAGAAAGAAAGCACAAAAGAACATGGATTCTGCTTTTGCTTTACTTTAATTAATCTTTTTGCTTATTTAGAAATGAGGATTAATGTTGCAACACAATTCAAAATAAAAAGCTTGCTTTCCTCTTTTGTATTGTGCACGATTAATATATGGGGCATGCATGCATGGGGACAAGAAGTTTCTGGCTTAGTGGAACACATGTACAACATCAAGGGGATCGATGCGCGCGTCTTGCTCCATCCTCTCTTATTGATTTGTAGGGAAATAAAATATAATAAATATTAATTAGAGGGTGAGCTTTTTCTTAGCCATGCCACAAGAGTTACAAGTCATCCCCCAATTTGAAACTTGGGATGTAGAGATGAATTTAATCACAAGAGGTAAATCCCCGCAAACTTTCTCATGGTTAAAGAAGTGGTAGATGACTTTCATTATAAGAAAATAAGTGAATGATGTATGTAGACATTGTTAGCTTGATATATATTGTTAATAGTTTAATTATATATTAGTTGACTAATATGATATCAGAACTTTATTTGTAACTAATATGATATCAGAATTTTATTTGTAGGAGGTTTTGAATTCCCTATTATGTCTGTCAATATATATTTTCTCTCTATAGATTGGAGATTGCTCTAACACACATCATATATTAGAAAAATAAATGTTCGGATCAACCAAATTATGGCAAGCATTAAGTTTTTAGTTACCCAACATCTTGAAATCTATGGTTAGTCAGGTTTCAAACAACACTCATAGTCCCATACAAATGTTTCAATCACAAATTGCACAATTTGTGAAATTCTGAAATTTCAGCCCAAACAGTAGAATGACTATTAGATTTAACCCAAGGGTTTTTGGTTTACGATTTGGGTCCATTTCTTAATTTTGTATGTCTATTTTATCCCTTAGGGTAAATAATAGAAATCAATTAAGAATCCCTAAATTTAGGCATTTATTACTTTTAATTTTGAATTTTAAATTTTAAATTTTTGTATTCCCTAATATTTTATGACGCATCTACATTTAATTTCAAAAAATTCATATCGTTAGCAATTATAAGGATCAACATATAAATACACAACTATCATGAGCACGTTAAATATCAAATATATATATGTATGTATATATAATTTACTAACTATATAGATAAAGAAAAATGAACAAGTAAGCCTCCCCTTTCTGTAAAAATTTAAAAGAATATAAAGGTAATAAAGTCAACACAAATACGAACATATTCGTAAGGTATATAATCACAATATTTTTACATAGTCATAGAATGCAACAATACACCATAAAACAAGCATAATTATATTAATTTCATTACCTAATCTATAGGTAACAACGCCTTTACTTAGGTAACATCCTCGTATACAAACTCACCTAATCTCCAACCTAGCTAGGCCTTAAACCATTATTGTTCTTTCCCAACCTCCCCATAAGGTACACGACTTGATAAAAAATTCATAACATTTCATCAATTAAGTATCTAAAGAACGTCACTCTAACATACTCCAAATAGTCATCTTAACTCTATATGTACTCAACTTCACTAAAAATTCAACCTCCTCATGAGGTGTATAAACCAAAGGTATGAAAAATTATTGGGTGTAACCGATACATCGCCACGTGGTGTAACCAATCCAATATGTAAGAGTATTATTGAATGATATATTTATATTAGTAGGGTATAATATTAATAACATTCACTCATATTATGACACGTTGGATTGGTTACATCATGTGGCGGTTTATTGGTTACACAGAATAATTTCTCCCAAAGGTATCCCCACCCAAAAAGGTATTCAAACTCAAAAGTACAAACTAAAGTATCATCACCTCTAACTTTATTAAAAAACGATAGAAGATTAAAAAACCTCTAGATTAGGTCAAATAAATAAGAAGAAGATACCTTTGGCTCAGGTTAAATTTTTTTTTTTTTTTAAAGATAAGAATAAGAAAGGCACGTAAAAAAGGAGAAAATTATATCTCTAAATCAGGACAACAAAAAAAAGATAAAAGAAAAAGATGGAAACCTAAACAAGAAGAACAAGATGAAACAAGAAGAAAGAATAAGAAGACGATTGAAGAAGATCAAGGATGACAATTTCATACATTTACCTTCTTGTCAGAAGTTTCGAGAAAAATATAAAAACACGCAGTTGCATATATTTTTGAAAAATAATGACACACAGCCATAATGTAAGAACATTCAAAATTAAAAATTAAAAAATTGAAATTGAAAAAATTTAATTGTCATAATCATAATTGTTAATTGACAATTGCTTAAAATATGATATTCAATCATTAATTCAACATTAAAAGTTACCATTTAAAAACAGGGCAATATGGAGAGGTTGAGTAATAGGGTTGACTTAGCAAAACCTAGAAGGAAAGTAATTCAACGTGACATCAATCAAAATGTGTTTAAATTGAAAGTGAAAAACTCTTGGCTGGTTTTACCCAAAGTCATGTGTGCCTCTTGGTTGTATTTCTAACTATCTTTATCTATAATAAACTTTGAATGGTTATATTCTCACCTTCTGTCTTATTTTTCTACGCATATTTTAATAAAAAAGATAGTGGCAAATTTATCCTGTTGTAAAATGACTTCTAAGGACTTGATAAAAAAAAATATATATATATATGTATATATACTCTATACACCCCTCCCCACTCACCCATCTCCTTACAACAACCTAAACTCTATATATAAATCCTAAAATATATCTTGGGGGTGGAAGTTCAGTGAGCTATACTCTGGCCTGGATCCATTATCTGGGGTTTATTACTGGTATAAGGACCAAGCCTTTTCCAAGTCAAAACTAGTTTTATTGTTGTGCTTCGCTGGAGTCATTGCAACCATGTTAAATTCGGAGTCCAGACGCTTGTATTCTTGGTGGTGGGATAGTCACATTAGCCCAAAGACTTCAAAATAGCTTCAGGAAAATCTTACAGGTCTTGATAGTTTCGTTAAATTATTTGGTTTATCTCTAGCTATATACCTCCTAGGCTCCTAGCAGCTTCCATTTTTTTTTTTCTTTCATCACATATGTGCTTTTAAGATTCCAAGAATGTGGAACTGTCTCATCATCTTATATATTGAATTTTTCTTGCATAATTATGAAAACTTGCCTTCCAGCCTGTTACTGCAAAAGTTCAACATAGTATTTGATCATGCATGGTGGGCAAGTCATACCAACAAGATATAGCATTTTGGTAGCCATGCATTGCATTAAGATCTTAAGTAAAAGATGCCTATATTCTTCTCTTCACATGCTAATTTTAAAAACTAGTAGCCCATTCCTTAACATTGTTAGGAATAATAATAATAATAATAATAATAATAATAATAATAATAATAATAATAATAATAATAATAAGGCTTATTTACTATTTCACCCCCTGAAAGTAACTTTAATTCTTACTTCACTCTCTAAAGTTTATTTTATATCACATTACCCTCTGAAACTAATTATCGTGTATCACTTTGTCCACTTCTTATGGGGTAAAATTACCAATTTTCCATCCGAGTGTTTCCAGAAAATTAAAATGCTCTAGACTCTTTGGAAATTCATAAGATAATCTCCCGAACTCCAAAAAATACGAGATTTGCACCGTTGGTCTTCTAAACAATAATACTATCTTTCTTGTGAACACTTGCTACCCAAAAGACCTCTCAGTCTTAGAGGAAAATAAATTTCCCTATATAAAATAAATTCTAGAAAAATTCTAGAATTTCCATAAAATCTCGGAAGAATTCTCTAAATCAAGTTTTTGGTAATTCCCAAAATCTTTTTTAGAATTCATTTGAGACTTTACGGAAATTTTAGAATTTTTATAGAGAGAAACTTATTTTAAATTTCTAAAAATAAATTTGAACTTCCCAAATTTTATGGAAACTCTCAAAGGGTAAATTGGTAATTTGACCTCATAGTAAATTAGAACTAGTTAAGACGAGCCCGTAGGAATTTTCCGTGTATTTTTTTTTAGTATAGAGCTATTTTTAATTAATTTCCAAAGTTTGTAAAAATAGGAAGTTAGTGGGCAAAGTTATACACGAGAATTAATTTCACGGGGTGATGTGATACAAAATAAACCTTAGAGGTTAAAGTGAGAATTAAAATTACTTTCAGGGGGCAAACTAGTAAATAAGCCTAATTAATAATAATAAAGATGGAACATTGCAAAATGAACTAGGTATGTCAACATCTTGGGATACACTTAGTAGAATACGAGATATTTGATCAATGATGTCATATATAACTGAACTGATTTTGAAAGAAAGAAATTAAGAAAAAAAAAATGGGTGGGTGGGATAATAGTTAAGGACGGTTGGAAGAGTATTTATTGTGTGGGTGTTTGAGTTAGTATATCAAAAAGTATTATAAAAATAATGAGGGGTGTGAAAAGTGTTTTAATATTTTTTTCAAATTTAATGAAGAGGTGTAAAAATAAGGTACTGGGTGAGAAAATATGATAAATAGATGGAAATATAAATGCTCTAAAAATGTGGTCTAAGAATGTGAGAAGTATAGCATTATTGTAAAAAAAATATGTAATCCTTCATTTGACATTACAGTGCATCCACAAAAGCAAGAATTTCCATGGCATAATACACTTTAAGAACACCCAAAAAGTGTGCCTGGATTGGATCGTACTCCATTTTTAAGGGAAATTGAACCCAGTAACTTTACAACTACCCAAAAAGTCGAACCTAGTAAGAACATTAATTAGCTAGCTAGCTTTTGATGAGCATAATGAAATTAATTAATTGATGAGGAGATTGCACCATCTGATTACCAATCAGTCAATCACCCTTCTCTTCTCCATTGTGATGCAGACACCAGAGGGAATCAAAAGGGCAAAAGGAAAAGTAGGGTTGAGCAATACATGATTCTCAAAAGATAGAAGAATGTCAAAGACGCTGCGCGCCATATGATCGATGTAAGCTGTGTGGTGGCTCACAATGCAAGACATAAAAGAGAAGCTAATAAAGTTAGGGCTACCATCAGGACCTATGGACGTGTATTCCACATTGGCATGACATCTCCAAATTACTAATGAGGTTTTATATGGTATAAAATTTTCCATGAAAATGTCTCATGGGACATTCTCTCACAATGAAGTGGAAACTCACAAATATGTGACCCGTTCATTGTGAAAAGATGCCCATCCAAGAATTAGTATTCATTTTATTATAATTGCATATTCACATGACGTTCTTGTTAAGACCCACAATCAGATCCTTAATACCATTTTTATTATCCAAATTTTCAATAAAGTGCCTAGGAGTCCATATGGCAATATTAGGGTTGGCTCTGATACCATTTGTCACAATTTATTTTGTTTCATTGCTTCTAAGTTCATAAGACGATATCGCTTGGTTGGTAAGAAATACATGGGTCGGGGAAACACTTTCTCATATTACCATTATCGTTCTAGGCCCAATGAACACTATAAAGTCTTAGAAATGTACAAAAAATCATTTCGGTGCATACACAGTCTAATTTCTACAAAAGTCAACCAAAACATGCCTGGTTGCCAAGAAAGACATGATGAAACACTTTCTCATATTGAGATTAGCGTTTTAGGCCCAATGAAAAAGAAAAAGTCTTACGAACGCACAAAAATGTCATTTCATGCTTACTCAATTCAATTATTTGAAAAATCAACCAAAACGTGTCTGGTTGGCAAAAAAGACATAAGGAAACACTTTCTTATGGTACCATTACCATTATAGGCCCAATGAACAATGTTGACTCTCACACTATTTGTCACGACATGCAGACGTGTTTATCAAATGACTCAAACTTTTGCTATATTGTCTCAAAGTCCCATGAAAGTATTGAGTTAGTCAGCGCCGTATGTTGTTACAATTTGGGGACGTTAATGCGATATTGTTGATAAAATAAAAAATAAAAAAACACATGCAATACCCGAATTAAAAAGATTGGTCACTAATGTGACTATCCATTATAAGACTCCCTACAACAGGGCAATTAGTAACAGCTATTATTACTCTTAAAATTATGGTGGATATGCCTCTATAAGCTGGAATTCTTTGTTTTATGCTGCTTAATTATTTTTTCAAGTGATTATATAACAAAAAGACAAAAAATCATATCTATAAGTATCATTTTTATGTAATAAATAATAGTTACTGTTGGACAGTGGAAATGATAGTTACTGTCAGACAATGCCAATGATAATTATTGTTGAAAAATGGTTATTTTTTCAGAACATGAACCAAAAAAAAAAAAAAAGTGTCGAGCTCTCTGTGAACAATGCCGAGCGCTCAGTGAGTTTCATGTCTAGCGCGTTGTTTCAATAAAGTGGGTCGGCCTATCACTAATATTTTTGGGTGGCTCGGCCTATTACCATGTTTTCTTAAATGGGCTTGAAAAAAAAAAAAAAAAAAACCCTAAATTTTTAGTTAGATGATATATATATATATATGTTTTCTTATTTGGTAGGTATTCAGATAATGACTAATGCTAATATACGTACATACAAAAGGCACACAAATCTGGTTGTTGGGAAGGAGTACAACATACTTTGGTACCGTATAATTATATTCTGTTACCAAAAAAAAGTGTGAAAATATTATAGGCTGGCTAGGTACAACAGCAGGATCTAGGAAGCTTAAAAATTTAAAATTTGGAGACGTTGTCGATTTGTTTTTTTTTTGTTTTTTGGTGCGTGCGCTTTGTATATACAAAGCTATAAGTCTATAACAGCTTTGTTCCAGCTATGTCCGCAGCCAAACGCGTTTGTGGTTATGTTCATAGAAGCTAACAGGTTTTTTCTTTTTTATTTTATTTTTATAGAAGTTTTTTTCTTTTTATTTTGTTTATTAATTCAAAGATCCAACGTTCTGAATAAGATGGATTAAAGTTGACTTGTTAGCATCATCAGTGTGGGAAAGCAAAATTTTACTATACTGCACCGCCAACAGATTGAGTGAAAAGGGGCATTGGGTTTTGGGTTTTTAACAAAATTGGCAAAACTTTACCTTTATTCTTTTCATAAATAACACTTTTACAAAAGTTTTCAAGAAGAGCTAAAAATTAGGTGCTAAGCACCAAAACGAAGGTCTGAACTCGCTGATAATATTTTTAGCAGTGTAGTTGTGTTTATTTCTAAAACAGTAATGCAACACTTACTACATTTTTATACCACAATTTCATATCATCTTACATGACATTCATACATTGGAAACTAAAAATTAAAAAATAAAACCTAAAAAAGAAAAAGGAAATACCATTTCAGTAAAGTAATTACACATCAGGTGGGATACAAATGTGGAAAAAAAAATGTGGGACAACTAGCATTATTGTTTCTAAAACTATATCTTTCAATCTTTTATTTACTTATTTTTTAAATAAATCTTAAATACTAAATGAGTAAATGCTAAATGTTAAATCCTTAGCTTAAAATACTAAAACCCTAAAATGACATCATTTTGGATATAAATACAATATCACCAAATGTCACCGAATGCCTCCCTTTTTATTGTTATTACAACCTTTATAAAAAATACTGTCATTGTTACATTTTTGGCAAATGTTATTAGCACTCCATATGCTTAATTTCTAGCAGGCTAAAATAAATATTGTACGTATAATTTTTATACACTTATATAGAAAATTTTTTGTGTCATAAGATAAAAATTAATAAGGAAAAAATCTGTGATGCAAACACTTTATGTGGCGAGGACAAATCTTACCATAAGCTAATTTTGAGAGTGCATTTAATTTTTATTAAACTATAGTTTTAGATCATTAAATATGACCGTATGATATACAATATATATATATATATATAGAAATGATTACTCATTCATCATAGAGCAGATAATTTTTCGTTCACCTAACTACATGCTCACCACAGAGCGAGAAATTCAATGATCGAAACCGTCCATTTTTTAGGTCCATCCTTAAGAGTCGTTCTTATAAAAAATCAGCTAAATCTATAATTGGAGGATCTAAAAAATTATAGTTCTCAAACAATAATGCGAATAACAATAACCTAAAGTTTTGCTAGTTTGTGGCACATAGTCTAGAAAAATTTGCTCTTTCTATAGTTAGATTTAATTTTTTAGATTGACGAGGAGCCGACTTGGCTCTCTCCTCTTCTCCTTGCACCTGAATGGAAGTTTCATTATCCAAAAAGAGAAAATGAAAAAAAAAGTTTTGCTAGTTTTGTTGTGAACTTTGCGTTTGCGATTTCCACACGCATTGAAGGCGCGTGGCTAAGCAAACATTATCTCCTTGCTACGCTCCTTCTGACCAACCAGACCCAAAAACAGCTCACAAGCAACCCCAGCAGACGACTAAACGAATCTTCAGAAAAAAAACGAGTAAACGAATAAACAAGCCCACATTTAGAGGCAGCCAGCTCCTCCTGCCCTACACATTACCATCTCCACCGTTTGATCCTTGCCACGTGTCCCCACACACGCCTATGATCTTTCTTTAATTCGTGTTTGGTGTAATGGTGTTGTTCACTTCGAACGTGGAAGGCTGGAAGCTGCTTTCACTTTCATACTAATTCTTTAATTGCTATTATCAATTTAATATTGCAATTATATGCTTTCGACGAACATAAACAGTGGGCCATGTCAGTTTCTTCTTTTAGCAAGTCGCTTTCCATATGAAACATTGCTTTCAATCGTTGTCTTAGTATATAGCTCTAGTTTGTTTCCTGCATATAAGTCCCTCTAAGTTGAGGTATTTAGTGTATGTGTATCCTTCTTTTGATTTTTACATTTACATATCACCTTAATCCTTATGTTAGTTTTCTTTTTGAGTAACAAGTAAAACTTTCACAACCCACCTCTTGATTACATGCAAGATTTTAAAGTAAATCTATACCAACAATTGTAATCTAAATCTTCAATTTCCATTTCCCACTTCTTTGTTGATTTATAAGGTACAAAATGAGGTGTACGTGAAATATGATGTAAAGTTGATATATATTGTTATCTTATTTCGCAACAATTTAGCATGTAAAAGATAATGTAAACTTGTTATACCCTATTTCTATATACATATATATATATATACATATATACATGTATGATAATGTATGTATGTATCATTAGGTGCGTAATTATGAAGGGCAACATATCCTCAACCTTTGAATGCATATGCAAATAGTAGACAATGTGGGAGCACCAATGCAAAAATTGTAGTCTTCGTATTATTTCTTCCACCTCAAGAATAGAGAGGCTTCTCTATTAAGAAATAAGAAGCTAATTAAAGAACCCAGTCCATGGCCAAAAAAAAAAAAGAATCCATTCATATTTTAAAATCCAATGCAACCTCCAACAAAAAATATCTGGGTCCTTGCAGTTTTTGTTTACTGCTGTTTGGGGGGGGGGG
>QANW01006939.1:525963-536351 GCA_003254865.1 Dryas drummondii
AAAAAAAAAAAAAAAAAAAAAAAAAACAATTCCAGATCCAAGCTCCAAGACAGGCCGGCTGAGAATAAGTTGAATAACCTACAGGCACTTATTGCCCTTTTAATAAAGGTGACCAAATCAGTGTCAGTAATGGGATAGCAGCTAATCAGTGAGGTTTCAGAACACTATGCCCATTTTAGGAAAATTTGGATATTCAAGAGAAAAGCCATGGTCTCAGCAAGCAACATATCTAACCATAAAGCAATCTGAAACATTTGGTTAGGGATCATCATAGTCTTCTTCCTATTGGCATGCATTCTGAGACACCTTTTGCCAGTATTCATGGTGAGATATAAATTGGAGTATCATGCCATACGCCAAATATCTAACCAATCACCCCAATCCAATCAGGCAGAAAAATAGACCTATGAGAATATTGCAGCAAGAGATGTTTCGGGTAGGACCATTGATATTTTTGCCTTTTCCTGCATGCATCTGTGGCCAGCGCACTGTACCACCCAATTAATCACCCAACATCATGTGACCCTTATGGTACGGGCTTCAGTGTAGAGCTAAAACCAAAGCATGAGCTCTAGCCCCAAATCTAGACTAGCTAATCACAGGGGTTTGCGTTTCTTGAAAAATTTCAGTACGACCCTAGAGAGAATTGAACTATCATCTGTCTGTGCTTTAAGATTGAGGCTGATCACTTTATGAGATGAAACAACTAATAGCCTACCTTTATACATATCACTATATCAGTACTCAAATCAGGAATAAGCTAATCTTTTGAACTGCTTAAATCACAGAAGACAATTATTTTCATTAATAAGAGTCTTCACATGTTCCACAAACCTAATGCTATATACATAAAAAGGAATGTAGAATGTAGAATGAAATAGGCAGGGGTTGTGATGCAACCAGTTTCAAAATATAGAATCCGGAGGCTATATCAACTTTATTCAGAGATAGATCTTCGATTTGCAAGCCAAGTGTCCAAAAAGAAGGTGCTCTCAGATACGTATGATTACTTCGATTTCTGTCTCAACTTGTATTTAAAAATGGAAGCTTTACCTTCAGGGAAGTCAGGAGACGCGCTTGATCTCATCAGTTTCCTATCTATTTGTTGTCAAATAAATTTGGACTTCTTCACTTTGCTCTATTTCCCGAGTAGATACCAACAAAATTAATATCGTAGACAAGAGTAGTATTGCCAGGTATATTGCAGTCACCTACAAATATTAACATTCTGAATGATTATCATAACGATGGACAGTGTGTGCTCATTTTCTCCTCATACTCTGGGGATAAATTAGAAATGTCACATATTAAGAAAGAATACATATATCATTATGATACCATCAACTTCAGCATCCACCCAAGCGTTGACTGAACTTCATTAAATCCAGTTCATGTTAATGACATTATGAAAGCAAATATCAATAATAAATATATTTCAGTGTCCCCAAAGTCAACTGATAGCATATCGTATTTTCACACATACACACATAATGAAGATGATTGTGATTTAGTAACGTATTTATAGTTTATGATTTTAGCTAATGATAAGAGCCAAGATACTATGAGCAAGAAAAACTAAAGAGTGAAGATATGGAGTTTCAAATATAATAAAACCTCACCTGCGAAGCATCCTGCAGGTTCTGGCCCATATGCTAAATGTGAAGGAATGTGAAGCTTACGTTTTCCCCCTGTGCAATATTTGTTGGGTGAAGATTTGTTTTACCTTTTGTTTTGTTTTTCGCAAATGAGAAGTAACATATAAAACAATAACCAGCTTTAAAGTCATACCTACTTGCATTGGAGGAACACCATCACCCCCATAAATTCCTTGATCCAATCCCTTAATGACCTGGACACCAAAATATATATAAGATAAGTTAAGTGAATATACATGAACGAGGGCATGGAGAAGAAATTTCTACACTTTTGATAGTTTTTTGTCTATTGTTTAATCTCAAGGGTATAGAAGGGGAAATTACTTCGACAGAAACATACCTAATGAAAACTGAGCATTTCTTAGGTCCACAATTATATGTATTCGTTTTTAGTTTTTAACTATACTTTTGGTTTCCTGGAGTCTTTGGCAGCTTAGGTTATGATGAATACAAAATAAAAAATAGTATTTATCCAAGTAAGGCAACAAGCTTCAAAACTAGGCTACTTAATTTACATTTTGCAGAACTAGAATTAGGAGTTAATTATTGATTTAGTTTATTGCTAATAATTTGGGCCTTATTGTGATAGGAGGGGAAGATTCTTCGGAATGAACAAAGCCTAGATGTCCTAGGGATTTGATAATCTCTTTATTGTTCAAGGATGAAAAGCTCAAACAAGAGACTAAGCAGGAATCTTCCCTTCCTATATCTTCAACCCACTATGAAGAGATTAAAACATAATGAAGAAACAAATACTGTGGATATTGCAATAGCAGAAGATAATGTTGAGTTTATGCAAGAGTAGAAGAGTGTGATGCAGACTTCAAACATAGCAAGGAAACTTCTAAAGTCTAAGAAATAGATGACGTGGAATCTATTGTGCAGAGGAAAACACCAAGGAAGAAATCAACCCCTTTAATGAGCTTATCATAGAAACCTTGTCAACTATATATTGACCTTATCATTCTTGATCAATCAGCTACTGAAAAAGAAGATTTCTTTGTTGCTGACTTTGGTGCGTTTAGAATTACGGGAGTAATTGAGTGAACCTCCAAGCTTGCTAATGGTTTTACTCCATAATTACAAAACTCGGGATCGAGTTTTCTCCAACTAGGATAGAATGACGATGGATGCATCACAAACGCTTTCTCAACTATTGATTTTATCATTCATGCTCAATTTAATTGTGGCTGGAAAGAAATTGGTTGAAACTCCAAGTTTCTAATGTTAACTTATAATTCAACATTGCAAAACTTGAAATCGAGTTTACTACAAAAATGGGAGAATGATAATGGGATATAAGAAGAAAAAGATTGTATTTATTGTAAGTGTCCGCTCCCATTCTTCTCCCGCATTTCAGTGTGAGACCTAAGCCTTACTGTAATAGATTATGGAAACTTCTGGAACATTAATTGAAATTGATTATTAATTTTTATTTGATTTTATCCTAATTTTCTTTTACTCTACTCCTTGTATCTCTTTTTTTCTTTCTATCTCTTCCCTCTATTCCCTCTACCATCTCTAGTTTCTCTCTGTCTAATATCAATTGGTATTGGAGCAGTCTTTGTCCTGCCTCATTTTCTCAGGCTTAGCACTATAATCTACTTATAAACATGAATATCAACAGGAGTGCTAATAAACCTGGATATGAGACAATTTTTCACCAATCCACAAGAATTACAAGAAGTCTTTAAAAAAAAAAAAGGATCAGCACGAGTGACAATGATCAGATAAGGACAAGGTCAAAACAAATGAATAGTAACTATGATGAGATAAATATCGCACAAAGAGAAGGAAGCATATGAAGATGATGACGAAAGAAGAAAGACAACGTCACAGTTTTCCATGGTGAAAATTTTCATGTCTTGAAATCCTAACATTTGTCCAGTCAAAGTGAAATACAATCACTGCAATTACTGCAATAGGGAGATAAATATTCTTATACTGAGAAGTTTAATTAAATAAACTATTAATTTCTTTGTAAGACAAGTTGGAGAAGTGTAGACGATGCATACACTGCGCCCATATGCACTTGCAATTTATCTAACAGAACACATTCTTCTGTTAAAAGAGTAACATAAATTGAACACAAGTAAGCAAAATGGCCGAAAAAAAAGAAGAGAAAAATACAAAACAATCTCAGAACAGAGAATCAGCAGTTCACCAAAAGAAAAGTGCATACATAATATAAGTAGTGAAGATGGGATATGACGATATAACATGTTGATAACTGTAACATATCTAGGAATCATTTCCACTTATGATTATTCTGTGGCTTTTATGCTCATTAAGCAGTGTGATCCTAGATTTAAAACTTTCATGTGCGATTAATGTCAACTGGGAAATGAAGATTTACTATTTCATCTAATAATTGCCAGTAAGGTGGATAATTATTAATTATTTAAGACAATCTCACACCTTGCCAACACCAATCCGCATAGTGAGAGGTCTACCACGTTTGTAGCTGCTGTCAAAGACTGTCCCATCAGCGAATCTTGCAGTATAGTGAACCTGCATTTGGGAAAACAGATTATTGTGAGCCTATCAACCTATGTGTGTTAGTGTGTGTTATTAATTTGTACTTGATAAACATTAATTGTTGGGCATATCATAACTTAAGTTATTCAGATCAATGGATATGAAACAGGGTATTGATAGCATGCCACTTTGGATCAACTTAAAGGTTGGTTATAAATTCATTGACCCAAAATCTTGGTACACCATTCTTATCATTTATGTCCTGAATGTGTACCTTAACACCCAGTCAGTTTTGTTTAATTTGCGTAGGCCTTCAAGGGAGAATGCTAGGGTATATTGTTAAGCTGAGCTTGTCAAGTTTGTCTCCTAACAGCTTAAATTTTTCACATCAAACAGTTACACCAAGAAGATATACTCATGAAAGTAATTTGAGCAACCAAATGTAGTATAAGCGAGTGGGAATTCAAAAGTGTCAAATAATGAGGAGAGAGTATTTTCTCAATGCAGCAACCAGCATTAGATGGAGGGCTTGAGAAGGTCCACAGGTTTCTGGATATTATCATACAAAATTAACAACATACTCAAGGCATATAATAAAAGTATTAAGGTGTCTTGAGAATAGATAAGAAGAATATGAATCAAGAAAATTTGAACTGCTTTACAAGGGGGAAAATATACGTATAATGTCATGCTCAGGAACAAAATTCAGTACCAAACAGATCCTACAAATATTTTCCAGATTCTGGTGACAAATGTTTTAGATTATTAATTTACACTAGGCCATTCAATTTGTTTTGTCTTGGTGTATATATGACCCAAAGGACATCAATGGTCAAATTTTTTGAAACACAATAACTTCACTTGTATCTTTCCCAGAGTTTATGACTTTAATGTTCCAGCTTCAAGATTTTTTGGATAGCCATTGTGTTTGATATTCATTAACAACTACCAAAACTTCAAATTGCCCATTACACACAATCACAATCACAATCACAAACGAAACCAAGAAAACACAACAGTTGCAAAACAAACCAAAATCTGGAAATAGGAAACTCACATTGATGAGCTCTCCACGAGGAGCTTCCACACCAGACCCAACAGAAACATCACAGAAACCAAGCCCAGAACGAGCAAAGTTCAACTCACACAAAGGCTCTCCCACAGTGGCGTAGTACTCAATTCTTGTGGCATTAGCTTCCATTGGTGACAATGCCACAACTGAAGCTGCCAACAGCCCAATACCCACATCGAATAAACACTTCTTAGCCACAGTATTTGAAGCCCAAGATACCTTTGGATGGTTTTCAGTGGTTGACGAACAAGACGAAGTGGGTTTGGAGGAGAATGGGGTTTTGGGATTAAGGCTTTGAATATGGGCGTGGGGCTTTGGAGTTGTAATGGTAAGAGCAGAGATTGTCATTTTTTTTCTTTATTTTTTTATTTAAAAAAAAAAAATGGAGTTTGTATACGCTATCTGGAGCTTTGGGAGTTGTATGGCTTTGCAAAAATGCCAACTGCTAACGACTCTTGTGCTTTGAGTGGGAACGAAGAGCGGATACGATGGGGCCTGCTTGGGCTTCATCTGGGCCGTTAAATTTGGATAAGAGTTGGATCGCGCTTTACCCATCCCACCCAGTTTTCTGAAAAGAAAACGGGAAAGCCTATCAAAGATATATATATATATATATATATTTTTTAGATCAATCAAAACTCAAGAGTCAAGACTTCTTCTGATAAAAGGAGATTAAGTGTCATCTACTAAATCAAACAATGATTGATAACCTAACCAAGTGAATTGCAAACACATGACGCAAAAACTATGGTAATAGGAGAAATGTCCCATAAGGCTATCGATGTTTAGATTCAAGAATCTTTGGCTAGCGTACGTGATCAAAGAACAAGCCCCTATGATCCAATAGATGCTATAAATTAAGGGGTAGACCTCAAGAATCATACTAGGGTGGATTAAATTTCAGACCCAATCATGATTTGGAACATAGGATGACGGAGAGACTGTATTGTTTTACAATCAAGACTAAAATTGTTTTTTTTCTTCTGATTAATTAGAGTAGCCATGACATAACACTATTAGGTGTTAATCTTGGCTTTTAAAATTCTAACTAAACTCCTATAAATGTACGGCCGCAGCTTTTTTGTCATGGATTCCAAGCGTCGAGCACTTGACAGTTCATTTTTCCTTTTCCTTCGAGTGCTTGACACTGGTTTTATATTAGGTTTTAATTCTGAGATTTTGGGCTTTGCTTAAAATTTCAGGGTTATAACCTAATATGCAACTTCCACAAGTCTCATTCTACATTCTACATTCTAAGAAGGTACATGATGAACTTGTACCCTATACCCTCAAAAAAGAAAGGAGGAAGCAGCATCGAGTGCTTGTTGCAGCGCTCAGCACTGGATATTAAAAAAAAAGGGGATGTGGCGGTGGTCAAATGAATTTATTTAGAAGAAAAAGAACCCACAAAGCTTCAGTCTAAAAGCGAAACATAAGGACTAAACTATAATTAATCCTAGTTTTTTTCCCTAAAATTTTGTGGATATTTGTCCAAGACATGGTTTAATTGATGTAGAAGGAGCAATTATAAAAATTTTTCTTTTGATTAAAGTAGTTATAAAAATTTTATGTTTTGAGAGAAATTGATCATTGATCACTCTTTTATTTATATTCCGTCGTTAATATTATAAGGGAAATACTTGGGTTATGACTTATATATGAGGCCTCATGAGTCATGACCTCGATCTTGCTCTTATTATCTAGGTGGCCAAACATAGTTTTGCCATTAATTTGGACATTTTTTTAACATTTCTAGCCAAGCAACCAAACACGTACTCCACCTTATGTTTTAACCTTTAAAACCCAACAACCAAACACCACCGTTCTCCCTCTTGGCTCTTGTTCACTACGTTTTTTTGTTTTTTGGTAATTTCAGAGGCAAATTCAAATGGAAGCTTTGAGAGTGCACTCTCATGGACAGAAGGGCGAATTCTGCAATTGATTCCTATAATGCATGTACTTGATATAAAGGATGAATCAACAAGCAGTGTTCAAGCTCGCTCGAGATCGTCTCCTTTGTCCTCATGGAGTTGCTGCATAATCATCTCTGTCTGCTGCATGTTGTGGTTGTTTTTTAATGGCTAGCTTTCTTTCTGCTAGATATCTCTGTTTGATTTCTAGTCAAAGTTAAGCTGTTGTTGATGTTCTGCTTTTGGCCTTTGCGCGCGCCCCTCTTTATGAAATGTTTTGTTTGACCAAAAAAATATGAATTCCAGTTTCAAGGATTGCAATCACAAGTCTATGCTTCCAGCCTTCCACAAATTCATTCCAGCAGAGATTACAAAGAAAGAAAGAGATAGATCGATGGGCTAACCATTTCACCCCAAAAAAGTTGTAATTTGGACAGAAAATCAAACAAAATTGACGAAATGGACTAAAATAGAAAGCGTGAAAATATTTGAGGTATTTAGAATTTAAAAAACAAATTCGATGACCAAAATGAGAATTGAGGGAAAGTTTAGGGACTATTGCTATAGTTAATCTGGCCTATGAAATAATGTTATTTGTAACATTTTGTGGGTCCCACCCAAGGGTTTAAATTTCGAAGTTTTCGGCGAAATTTCGCCGAAAATTTCGTTTTTTAGGGGTTTCGAAATTTTAACACATATTCGACTAAATTTCGGTAAATTTCAGCGAAATATTCGAAATTTCGCCGAAATTTCGAATGCCCCTGACAGCCATTTTTTTTAATTTGAGCGAAATTTCGCTCAAAATACCCAGATTTCACATTTTCACCCGACTACCCGAGCTCCAATTCTCCAAAACAGTGGCAAAACCTCAAAATCAGAAAATCTCAATTCTCAAATACTGAAATACCCAGCCTAACCCTAAGTCCCTCACTGCCTCACATTACAAATCACAATCTCACTCACCTCGGCGGCTCGGCGCACACCTTCGATCCGATCTGCAGCCAGCGCAGCGCGGCCAGCGCCTCTCTCCTCCTTCTCGGCTCTCTCTCTTCTCTCTCTCTCTCTCTCTCTCTCTCTCTCTCTCTCTCTCCTCTTTCCTCCGTCTTCTCGGCCATCTCTGTCTATGTGTCTGTGAGTATTTTGGGTTTGTGNCGGTCTTGACGTCTCTGTCTTCTCGGCTTGCAGCGGCGTTCTCGAAGCCTCCGTCTTCTCGGCCATCTCTGTGTCTGTGTCTGTGAGTATTTTGGGTTTGTGACTTTGTGGGAGACTGGGAGTGTGAAGTCTGTGAGTTGTACGTGGCTTTGTGTGAACTGCGAAGTCAAGTCTGGTTAATGGCTTTGACTTCGCAGATATACTTATGGCCTTAATGCCTTATGGAGTTATGGACTTATGGCTTTATGGGTGAACCGAAAATTGAAAGGAAAATCTCAGATATACTTATGGGCCCAACCGGTGAATTAAGTGCTTATTTAATATTTGATTTGATAATTTTGATTTATTGTTGCTCTAAGCCTCTAATATCACTATATCAGTATATGAGTATATCACCGTCCCGTGGCCCCAAGGGAAAAATTTATTTTCATTTTATTTAAAATCTTTGTACTTATGATTAAAATCGTTGATACTACTTGGCCAAAAAAAATCGTTGATACTAGTATACTAGTAATACTACCATCTAGTTCATCATTATTTTTAATATATTTCCTTTTCCTTTCAATTTTCGGGTTTTTATTGTTTGTCTTGAGTCCTATATCTGAGATTCTGAGTATATCTATATGAGTATATCATTTAGACATTTACCCAGTTTTAAATATTATCTAACATCAATTGATTAATATCATATTTTGGGTTTATATGTACATTATGTCATTATGTCATTATATTGATCTTGGGTTAATTTATATAAGATAAATTATATTGATTTTGGGTTGATTTATATAGATTTGGAATTAATTGTATAATTTTGGGTTGATTTTGATTTGTATAATTATATGATTTTGGGTTAATTTTGAATCTTTAATCGTATAATTTTGGAATTGATTGTATAATTTTAGGTTGATTTTGATTTGTATGATTTGTGTAATTTGTATGATATATAAATATTGATATGGAAGTTGAAAGTGGTGATTTGATATGATATGGAATTGGAATTGGTATGATTTGTTAATAATTAATATGGAATTTGTATGATTTGTTAATAGCATCTAATATGTATCATGTATGGAATTTGCCGAATTGGTAATTTAAAATTAGTGAAACTAATATGGAGTTAGTAATAAATTAATAATTAATATGAAATTAGTAATATGGAAATGAAATTGGTGATATGATATGAAATTACAAATTAGTAATATGGAAATATGGAATTGCCAATTGGTAATATGAATATGATATGAAATTACTAATTAGTAATAAGTTAATAACTAATATGATATTAATTTCTTGGTGATATACTGATATGATATTAATATGGAATTTAATTGTTATTGTTATTGTGTTATTGTGTATGTCTTTTTGTTATTAGGAATTTAGGATTCAATGGCCAGTGAAAGGAGATCACGTGATCCAGCTTGGGATCATGCCGATCCATTACCGGGTAGCAGACAAGGTTCAATATGCAAATATTGTGGCCTTGTAATGAAGGGTGCTGGAGTGACACGATTAAAATACTACCTTAGTGGTTTGGATCCTGGACACAATGTGCAACGATGCAATAGTGTCCCACCAGAAGTGAGACAATTCATCATTGCAGGGATGCAACACAAACAACACCAAAAAAGCAAAAAGATACAAAGGATGGAAGAGCTAAGAGAAGAGCTTCGAGGACAAAGTCAGATTGAGCTGAGTGATGATGAAGATGATGATGATGAAGATCATAATGATGATATGGGGCCTCAAGAGCGAAGAGAATTTCGAGCTGCACTTCGAGCCTCTAGAGCAGCAGAATGGGAGAGAGAACACTCACATAAAGTCCCAAATAGGGGACAAGGTTCTGGGTCTAGTAGTGGTGCACAGATGCAAAGAGCATCAAGCATGAGGGAATCACGAGATTCACGACCAACACCTCCAGTGGCACCAAGCTTGTACAAGGCAGCTCAAGCACGCCAAAAGAGTGTTAAAAATCTCTTTTCCGGAGGGTCAATCAAAGATGGGATGCAACGCTTGATCAGCAAGTTCTTCATATATGAAAATGTTCCTCCTTCAAAAGCAGCATCTCATCATTTCAAAAATTTGGTGATAGGATGTCAACAGGCAGGAGTAGGAGTGGAACCT